>RXPK01004283.1:0-69537 GCA_004143645.1 Protaetia brevitarsis
AGAAAAATAAAGCTGGAATCATCAAGTGCAATTCTGATTCGGAACGGGACAGCCTTGTAATACATGATATACCTATATCTAGCGTTCCCCATTCTAGAACTCACTCCCACATATTCGGACCGCCAGTTAGAATGCTCAATTCGTATCATCCTCATCGCCATCCGCATTCCAACACTTCTCCATTGAATTTTCCTCAAAGTACGGATAATTGCTGTTGCGTATTACCTGAAACTCCATATTACATGCGCCCACTCCTCTCCGATTATAACAAAAGATCGATAGGTTTACCTTCGCACACCCACACGCCGTACCGCGATTCCGATGTAATAAGCTGCTCCCCCGGATACGAGGGAGGTACATACCCACGGAAAAAAGAGAACCAGCGGATTAGAATACCATCCAATCCGAGTGTCACGTCAAAGAACTCTGGCAGTATCGAGAGAACGTCAGAGGGAGGAAGTCCCATGCCCATATTCGAGGTTGAGGTACTGAGTCCCGGTAATAGTTCTAAAAGAAATAGCGTCCCCGATTACTGTTGGCCACAGAAACCATTACCTGGGGAATTAAGGAGAGTGCACATTGATAAATCCAACGAGCCACTCGGTATTCAGATCAATTGCCCGGAAAGTGGAGGAATATTTGTTTCTCAGTGAATGATAATAGTTTAGCTAGTCGTGTTGGTTTGCAAATCGCGATCAACTCTTAGAAGTTTGTGGCATTAATATGAGAAGCGCCACTTATAATTTGGCTGCTAATGTGTTGAGGCAGTGTGGGAATTCTACACATGTTGGTGCAATACACCCAGATAGTAAGTAAAGTTATTATTATTCTAACATAACCCGTGTTAAGCACCACCATTGTTAACAAATAGCATAGAATTTTACTGGGGCTTTCATTTTCATGCACTTATAACACATAGTACGGTATACAGGTGTCCCACCGAACTGGGTCATTAGAATTTTTCGAACTTCTAGTAAGAATTTGATTTTGAAACTTCCAGAGTAGTCATAGCCGATTATGATCTATTTAAGGAAAATTTTTTAGCCTTATAGCACTTTTGTTAGTTTTTTTGATAGTTTTGAAATATTTACACTTATTTCATAAAACCGGCAGAAACATGCCAAGGTTCCTACCATTAAGTGAGTTATTCGAAACACTCTGTATAGCATGTTTGAAAATGATGCATTATCTCTTCTTGCATTCATTAATAATAATATCTGAGGTATTTATTGTGACTAATTTCCTTATTATTTGTAAAATTTGTTTAATTGCGCGCAACATACACTTATTTAGCCATGTTCATTACACAGTATAAAACGAACACATTTTTCACGTTAGATGACAGTTATTGCAAACAAAGCGTTGTAAATTACAAAAGAAATTACAAGTTTATCCGTGTTCGTGTAAAAACAAAAGTTTTGATAAAAATGTTTTTTGTTTTGCTTTATTTGTAGTACTTTACCTTCAAGAAAATTAAATGGCGAACGAGGTAAACAATGCGCTCACTTATTAATGTGCAATAAGACTCGTAGGTTGTTAATATCTAATAATTATTGTCTGTTTTTAAATGAATTGTACTAATAATGAGGAAACTAGTCGCAATAAATGCTTCAAATATTATTACAAATGAAGGCAAGAAGAGATGATGCATCATTTAAAAAAATGCTATACAGGGTGTTCCGAATAACTTGCTTTACAATAGTAACTTTGGCATATTTTTGCCAGTTTTATGAAATAAATGTGATTATTTCAAAAACTATCAGAAATAGGTACACTAAACCTTAATATTAATCGATGTAGCGCTGCATTCAATGCTGCATTGAAATACCCACGTTCCATTTGAAAAAATCAAGTTTTTTTACATTAAAAATATCCATATTGGACATAAGTTTCTGAACACTCCATATAAGATATTGTAGTTTTCGCCGTCATAGTCGATACATATGATCGTGTACTTGCATCCACATCAGTAAAATACCTTAATGTCTAATTATGTCTAATGTTTAATTGAAAAGAGTGCAAACGTCAAAATTTTGACAAGATTACAAATATCTCAAAAACTATTAGCTTTAGGAATAGGAAACATTAATACAGGCTCATCACAAATGATGCGAGCAATACACTGTACCCATAAGAATTGCACCATTCCATTTTAACTAAGAAAGTTGATATTGACACCCTGTATATCAAAAGTGCTGTGAGGCTGATTTTTTTTAATTGATCCTAGTTTGCCATGACTACTCGGCAAGTTTCAAAATCAAATTCCTACTAGAGGTTCGAAGAATTCTAATGACCCAGTTCGATGGGACGCTTGTATAAGAACATGAATACCCCTGTAAATGCAAATATCAAGCTATATAAAAACTAAAATTGCCCTAAAGCTTAGATTTGTAATCAGTAGTATGTTGCTTTGCACTTTCAGTATATTCCTTCTTGAATTCCTCGGTCATATCGTGCCATTTCACCGCGATCTTTTCACACCTATTGTATTTCCCTTTGTTCTAGCAAGTGCTAATTATGTATGTATGTATGAATGGGAGGAGGGTGATACTACACTGCGATCTAAGAGATCTGTTGTGTCCTCTGTTCTTGTTGTTTTACAGCTGGCATTCCAATCCTATTCATTTTAGAGAGTGTAGGATGTGAGAAGGCCTCAGGTTAGATTAGTCTCCTTCGATTTCACATGCTCGTACTAAGCTGTCCTTTCATTTTACAATGGCCTGAAGGTATTCCTATTAATAATACGAATATTGTTCTCACTCAGCTTCAAGCATTTTGTAAATTTCTTCTGGTTATAAATTCCCTGCAAGAAGATTCTCTCAATAATTGGAGTGTCTCTGCTCCATTTCGCTTTTCAATTTCTTCGGTATTGTACTGCTCACGTAAAAGGGCGCAAGCCCTACAAAAGGTATTCCAGCCGCTTTTTTGCAAGGTTATCCGTTATCTTGTTTCTTACTCCTGTGTGACCCGGAACCCACAGGAAGATTATTTTATTCCTTTTGCCTAACTCGTTTAATTTCCCTGGGCATTCTCGGATCATCTTGGAACTGATTTCATGTGAGCTCACCGCCTTGATGGCTGCTTGACTATCAGACATAATAATAATCTCCTGCTTTCGATAGTTGCCGTCAATATTCAAAATGGGCGCGTCTTTCAATAGCGTATATTCTCGCCTGGAAGATATCTCAGCCATTTTCCCAAGCTTCCAAAGAACTCGGTTTTAAGTTCAGATATTCTTATTCCAGTTCCCTCTGCTATTTTGTAGCCATCATTGCGTTCAGGAGATTTACGGGGATTGAAAGAATTGATAGGCCAGACTACATAATCGTATATTTTATCTTTTTAGCCAAATTTTAACAGTGCTTGTTTGCTTTTTGAGGGAAAGATTTAGGTATCTATTGATATCCCAACAGTTTCAGAGTCAACTTCCTGCGAACACGTGAAGTGTGTTTCAAGTAGGAAACCGGTATCTGTGAAATCTTTTCTTATGGTCCTTTGGGAGAAGTTTATAGCGTCTTCTTATTTACTATGCGATCTCTACATTTTCTCTTCATCAGTCTTTTTTATTGTGTGGCTTTCTTTTTTTTTTTTCTATTTTTTTTTTCGCTTTATTAGAAAGTGAGCGAGTTTTCTACCTAAGTGATGATATTTCCTCGTTCCAACAGGCTTTTGAAAGGTTTCTTGAAGATGCCATACCTGCATAGTATAAATTTATTATAACTTCTTGTAGATGTTCTAAGCTATCTCCCCAATAAGTGTCTTAACATATAGTTTAACTTGTTCGATGTTATTGCCGAGTTCCTGTCTATTCGATTAATTTGAATTAGAAGGTTCTTAGGATACATACCACTTAGTGATCTGTATGCTCACATGCAGGCAGCTTAAGGTTATGACAATTACAAATTGGTTCTTAATCCCTGTTTAAAATACTTTACCGCAGGGCTTTTAGAAACTAAATTCTAAAACTCACTTTGTCGTGTGTCGCGCTGCTTCTCCGCACAACTTTTATGCATTGGCATTGCTCCAATGGTAACCTAGAGGTTGTGATTCTCACAATATTGTACCAGCCTCTCCACTTTCTTTGACGGCGATAGTTCAGATCATACAGCAGTTAAAGAGAAGCGAGTATTAGCTTCCTACTACTTTTATTGCTGTATTGCAGTCTTGTAAGGGCTAGGCCTCTAGAGCAGAAATTCACCAGTAGCGACTAAATTTTCCATGATAAAAATACAAGCTATTACTTTGCCAGAGCGCAAGTTGTATATGATATTATCTTTAGTTCGCCACGTTCTTGCACTCGTCCCCCAACGACCCAGCATGTATTAGGGCTATATTAATGCTAGTGATGTTAAGAATGCGAATCCGAACACGAATATTATTTTTTTTAATTTACTAGCGCCATCTATTAGCTCTCAATTTACAACTATAGGAACATTTATATTAAACGCTTATGCGCACGCGCAGAGAATTAAATTTTTCCATCACTGCAGCGAAACTAGCCAAGTACAACCGAATCGTTTCGACTTTTTACATCTTCTTGTCAATTCAAGTTAATGTGGAGGTTATTCTAATCTAAACTGTAAATTTTTCCTCAAAAAGTTGTTTTAGGATCTCATTCAATTTAAATATTAGTTTCTTTTTCTTCTACATTATCCATTTTAACAGGTAACTTTTTTATTCGCAATATTCGCATTTTTATTGCGAATGCGAATGTTCGTTACATCACTATTCATGCTATTGAAAGTGCCAGTTAGGGTTATTTGCATTATCCTCATCATTTCCAGGTGTTCTCTTTTTCCCTAAAAAATTATTGTTTTACAGGTATTGTTCGGCATAAAGACATCTCGATTTCCTCACAACTGTTCTTTCATTGTGTTGTGGGTGTACCTTTAGACGGTAAATCTATTAGAGATAAGCTTGGGATCTAATAGTGCTGTCGTATGCTCTTTCTTACATCCGTATAGTTCGTTATTTTTGTTTTTAACCTTTTAGTTAACGATCCATTATTTCGCGACAATCAAGCTGTATAACATATGTTTGTTAAAATTTATTCTAGAATATAATGAATTGGAAGGTTCGGGATCATGTTCAGGTTCCAGTTCAAATGAGGACGGAGATGGAGAACCAACACCATGCAATTCTCCCAAGGAAGTACGCAAATCTCATCCTAATTCCCTGAGCTTACCTCTAACTATTGCGGGTCAAACACTGAAACGGAATTCACAACCGGCAACGAATTTACAACGACAAAGTAGTTCAAATAGGTACAATATATTATGCAGTGCCATGTGTGAACCTTATATCCTAACATGATTTACTATATGTCCAGGAATGAAGATGAACCCCGCTATTTGTACATCGAAACGGTAAAAACTTCCAACCTGGGAATTTCACTGGTAGGCGGCAATGCCGTTGGAATTTTCATTCATTCAGTACAACCAGACTCCCTAGCCTATCACGCTGGTTTAAGAACTGGTGATCAAATTTTGGAGTATAATGGTAGCGATCTGAGGCATGCTACAGCAGAGGAAGCCGCGTATGAGTTAGCAAAACCCGCCGATAAGGTTACAGTACTGGCTCATTATAGAATAGATCGTGAGTATTTACAGGATAAATTACTAAGAAGTGTTAACTTTTTCCTTTTACTTAGGTTATAATGAAATTAAGGACAAACCAGGTGATAGTTTGTACATAAGATGTTGTTTCGATAGAAGTGGCAGTGATTTGACTGACAATTTACAGCTTTGTTTTAACAAAGATGATGTATTATATGTAGACAACACAATGTTTAATGGTATACCTGGTCATTGGAGAGCATGGAAGTTAGACTCTGAAGGTCACCGACAGCAATGTGGAATTATACCAAGTAAATACAAGTATGTAAACTAATAGAATTCCACAGCACTGTTGTACTTTTTAACTTTACACATCAAACAGAGTCGAAGAAGAATTGCTTGTCAGAAGAAGCAGTGGAGATTTGGAAGCGAGAGGATCCACATCTGCGAGGCGAAGTTTCTTCCGGCGAAAAAAGCACCAACGTAGTAGCTCTAGAGATTCTAAGGAATTAGCGACGTTCAACAACGTTTCGTCGGGATGGTATTCTGATAATGGAACCCTACACGAAGACTTATCCCTTTGTTCCTACCAACGCGTGGAAAGACTGGATTGTAATCTTTTAAATCTGTCTTATTTATTATAGTTACCACGTACGCCCTTTTTTCAGATCCAGAATTTCGACCTGTTCTCGTTCTTGGACCTCTAGCTGAATTTGTAGTAGACAAACTAGTTACAGATTTCCCGGAAAAATTTAAGAAGGTTATCGCAGAGGCAAGACACTGCACGCAAGCTGCATTAGAACAGGAGATGAGCGATAATTTAATTGTCGATTATAGGAAAAAAGGAAATTATTTTGAATGTACCACGGTTTCCGCCATTAGATCTGTTTGTAATTCGGTAAATATCCTGTTTCACTTTTGGTTCGTAATATTTTGCACTATTTACATTTGCAGAGGTTACACTGCATGCTAGATATATCTGTATCATCAATTGAAAAGTTACACAGAGTTCAAATTTACCCTATCGTACTCTTAATTAAATTCAAGAGTACTAAACAAATAAAGGAAGTTAAAGATACTCGTTATCCCATGGATAAGCTCTCAGGAAAGGCTGCTAAAGAGATGTACGAACATTGCTTGAAGCTGGAAACCGAATATCATCACTTAATAACAGGTAAAAAAAGTTTTGTGATAGTATGTAGTTTTAGAATATACATTAGACTCTTTTTTTTGTAAAAAGTGCGCTTTAAGTGGCCATAGAAATAGAGTAGGCAGAACGTGCTTTAACGAATGCGCATCTTGTATTAGAGCAACGAAACGTTGATTTTTTTTCTCTTAGGTTTTTAAGATGCTTTTTGCACGTTATCTTTAAAATCCAATATCATCATAACATCACTTTGTTCTCGTTTACTAAGAATTTAAGTAACATTAATTGTGTAAATATAGAAGTTCAATAGATGTTAAATTAAGCTCCTATGTTTATAGCGGTATATTCTTGGGTACGGAACGACGTATGTGTCTCCAAGTTCTTATTACAGTTGTCGTTTATTGCTACGCTAGAGGGAGAGAGATGTTTAGAAACTTATAGACACGCCCAATGGTCCGACTGTCATAACGCAACAGTTTTAATCAGCAGCGCATATTCGAAGTAACACTTTTGAATAGTTAGCATAGATAGGAGTGAAGTATCACATTAGAATAAACTAAAATTCGAAAAACAAAATGAACTCGAGAAATGTTGACGCTTACATAAGCTTCGGCCACTAAGCACTATCCAGCATCGCTCACGATGATTCTTCTTTTCTTAATATATTTTTATGTCAAATAGTTGGTTGTTTAATTATAATTAACAATGCAAATATAAATTTACTTATTTGACAAAAAAAAAACTACTGCAGAGTGTTGATTAAATTACTATATTATTATATTGATTATGAAGAAAATCAAAAACCATCATTTTTATTAAAATATGAGAATTATCTTTTCGATTTGAGTTTATTACATTAGCTATATACAGATCAAACCGTCGACCTATAATCAGGGCACCGCAGGTTGGAACTAGTCGGGAAGGGAGATAGCATGAATACACTATTTCTCCAACAAAATGCAACTGCGCTCTGTTGAGTGAAGTGCTGTATCACGTGGTACCACCAATGCATCCCTACTTCTCTCTTGCCGATGATTCCGACATACGTTACCCTGACTATAGGTCGACCGTTTGATCTGTATATATTGCTATGTGTCAATTTTTACTTAAATGTTGTCACTTGACACATATTTGAGTTCTAATCTACTTCCCATTTAAATTGAAATGGTACGAGCGATTTCGGTATATTTTAACGATAGTGTAAATCACAAATAAAGTACAAATTACACAACAATAACAAAAGCCACCTTTGGCAACGACCAACCTCAGTAATTTTCAATTTATAATACTTTCTATGCTTTAGTTTAAGTCACCTACCCCTTCGATTTTCCAGTTCAATTTTGAATCGTAGTTTGATAATGCAATATCCCACTTTCCAACTATAAAACTTCTTTTTGATTCCTCCTTCTTGAATATATAATGTTCCACTTGTAACATATGTCATTCTCCTTTTTTTTTTTAAATATGCAATGTTCCAATTCACCGCTTTCTAAATGTAAAACTTGTTTTTAATTCCTCCTTAAATATCTCTTTTTATCGTTTCTAAACTTTTTAATATTTTTCTAAAATCTTGACATACATGAAAGACTCTTTTTAAATAATCTTCCCCCACAAGCAATCATTTTCCACATAGTCTTCCTAATCATTGTTTTCTAGTGCCGATAGTTTGACAATCATGCCGAAAAAACTCTCCAAATAATTCAAATTTCAAACATAAATACAACTTTTATTAATCCTTAAAAGAAAAAAAAAACCTAAGATTTTACTTTTGTTATTACTAATTATCATTATAAAAATCGATTAAAATAGAACACTGCAATATATTATTTTTATTGTTTATCTTTGAAAATAAAAAATATGAATGAATCAAAGAGAATATTCTACTATTTCTAACAGTACCCAATGATTTATACAAAATCCCTCCGAAATTTAAACAAACTAAATTTACTTGCATTTTAAATAACAACTGAACTATGGCAAACGGAAACAATCAGAAAAGACTGATAGGTTTGTTTTGTTTTTTCTCAGACTGTAATGAAACTGTTCTATTTCGAATAAATCGGATCAGTTCGTGATTTTTGATTCACTATTTTGCTTATTTTGTTTTTAGACTGTCTTAAGAATTAGATATTATCTTAATCAATAATCTTGTATTTGATGATTTATAGTACACTGAAATACAAAATTAATAATATGAAAAATACATTCCACATTTTGAATACTAAAATAAATAATTGTAACATTCAAAAATTAAAAACAGATATCAAATAAAATTAACATGAACAATAGGCACGTTTAGGGGTGCTTAGTGACTGAACTAACCAGCCATGCACTGGATGTAAGTAAAGTTCAAATTTGAAATAAATCCCTGCTTTCACTTTAGCGCCATCTGCCTTTGACATTTTAAACGTATCGTAAATACAAAAGTATTGTAACGAGCGCCAACTTTTCAACTGGCGGTTCCGATAGGCGTCCCTAGATGGCGCTAGCATAGCGGAAGAAGAACTACCTACGACGAATAACAGAGGGCAGCACGGGGTCGAAGATTCGAGAATATTCTCCAGATCTTCGAGGACGTTCTAGAAGGCCCCCGAACAATCTGGAAGTTCGCGCCAGCTATAAATAACGCGTCGGGTTGGCCAGGAGGCAGTAAATCGATACGAGTTCGATAGTGCGGTCGCGATTGAATTAGTACATGTAATATAAATATCGTTTACATAAATAAAGACATTAGTGGTTAAGTGATATAGTTAATAAGCATTTTTAATAGATTTTAATTACCGTAATAGTGTTAATAGAATAGTGAATTTAAATATATCGCCTGTGTGTTTTTCTAAAACCCGACAACGTTTTAAGAACCGAAAAACGGTACAATTGGTGTCAGGTGTGGGGTATTTGGCGATATATTAGTGGACTAATAGTGTTTAATTAGAAACAATGGCAGCGAAATACTGTAAATTAGTGGACTTGAAAGTGGTAGATCTCAAACGCGAATTAGAAGAAAGGGATGAAGATACGAGTGGAAGGAAGGCCGAGCTTCAGTCGAGATTAAGAAGAGCAATAGAAGCAGCTGGGAAGATCCTGGGACATATTTGTTTGAAGTGTCTGGTGGTAATGGCGAACTTCTAGTAGAACTTAGAAACATAGAAGAGAAAGTTCTAGAAAATTCTCAGAAAAATATGGAAAATTCTAGAAAACTAGAAGAGAAAGTTCTAGAAAATTCTCAGAAAAATATGGAAAATTCTAGAAAACTAGAAGAGAAAGTTCTAGAAAAAATTGAAAACATGGACGAGAAGAATATAGAAAATTCTAGAAAACTGGAAGAGAAAGTTCTGGAAAAAATTGAAAACATGGACGAGAAAAATATAGAAAATTCTAGAAAATTGGAAGAAAAAATTATAGAAAATTCTCTTAATGTCAAACAGGAATTAATGAATAGAATCGACGAAAAATTCCAAGAAGAAAAATCTAGAATGATTGAAGAATTGGACGATCGCATGAAGGTGCTAGAAGAAAAAATTCATTCTGGAACCATACGAAACACGGAAGAAACTGGAAATTCTACCAATACGGGAAGCACTCAGATGGAAACCAGAAATCAGTGCCCATCTGTACGGTTAAAATAAATGTGACCTGCCTACATTCGACGGGAAGACTCCCTTGGAAGACTATTTGACGCTGCTGATACCACGGCTACGGTATTGGGTGGGCGGAAGCTACCAAGCAGCCATGTTATCAGTAGCTCTGCGCGCGATGCGTTGAAGGTACTCCAAGCTATTCCTTCGACGGAGCGACAAAATTACCAAACACTACTTAATCAATTGGAGATGCGTTTCGGTAATAAACATCTGCAGCAAGTATATCGCTCGCAGTTGAAAAATCGCTGCCAGAGGTCGAACGAGACTCTACAGGAGTATGAAGCTGACGTCGTTCGTCTGGTTAAGAGTGCGTACCCAACGGTACCGGAAGATGTGTGCGAGAGTCTCGCTGTGGAAAAATTCCTGGATGGCCTGCTTGATAAGGATACTCAACAGGCAGTGAAGCTCGCTCGGCCGCAAACGTTGAACCAGGCTTTAGCTCAAGCACTAGATTTTGAAGCCGTGAAGCAATCGGTCAAAGGACCTGCTCGCGTCGTGTTCTAGGGAGTCACGAGGAAGAAGAGCCATTAGAAGGAATTATGACGAATTAAACGAAATGATGACGAAAAATATGACGGAATTGATGACGAAAAATATGACGGAATTGATGACGAAAATGGAATCCGTGCAAACTAGGCAACCAGGAAGACGATGCTGGAATTGTGGAAGGATGGGGCACGTACGTAGTCGGTGTCCCGATCCACGAAAACCAAAGTCGACGGAAAACTAAAATGGGCCGACGAGAAGGGGCGATCGTCGACCTATGTAGCTGATGCCCCAGTAACACCAGTGATTGTTGCTTCAGTGGGATGTAGACCTAGCAGCCTCGTCGTGTATGGGCATGTAAATGGGAAACCGAGAGATTTACTGCTAGATACTGGTGCAACAATGAAATTCTTCGGCTGAAGCAGTGGGAAAGAAGAACCGGATACATCCAACCAGATGGACGCTACGTACGGCAACTGGGCAATCAGTCAACGTGTTGGGGGAGACGATGGCCCACTTCCGTATTGGTGATACTGCATGCCAGTATCGTGTAGTAGTTGCAGATATAGAACAAGACGTAATCCTCGGAATGGACATAATGACAGAATTTGGGTTCAAACTGGACTTGCAAGCAGGAGTGTTGAAGGTTGGCAAAGAGAAGTTATTCTCAACCATAGCAAGAATATGTCGGCCTGCGTAGTGTTGGCAGAAGAAGTAACTGTGGCGAGCCGCAGTGAAACCATTGTGGAAGCGAGCGTGAGTGGAGACATTCCCAAAGGGCAAGTTTTAATGCTGGAACGGGAGCGATTAGCGGTCAAGGTCGTGGAATACTGGTCGCTAAGGCAGTGATACAAGCTGGAGAAAAACTGCCCGTCCCGACTGATGAACGTCAATAGTTATCCAGTAAAGCTGAAGAAGGGCGTACCTTTGGGAAGTTGTGCTAGTGTGTCGTCGATTGTCAACAAAGAGGATGGCGTAACAAAACTCCAGATCCGCTTCCTGGATG
The DNA here is from genome assembly GCA_004143645.1 of Protaetia brevitarsis. Taxonomy (NCBI): domain Eukaryota; kingdom Metazoa; phylum Arthropoda; class Insecta; order Coleoptera; family Scarabaeidae; genus Protaetia; species Protaetia brevitarsis. The sequence continues at coordinate 11,833 of RXPK01004283.1, forward strand.
GTTGAATAACTTCATTGACTTGTCTTGCAAGGATTGACAACACAAAACGCCATACCGTGAAACAGCTGCTTGGACGCTACCAAGATCTTTTCCAAGCAGAAGACCGGAACACGAGGGGCAGGACTAATGTTGTACGACATCGAATAGACACTGGAGATGCCCAGCCGATCGCCAAGCCCCAAGATTGCCATTGGCGAAACGAGCCGAAGCAGAACAATTATACAGGATATGGAGCAGGATGGCGTAATTGAACCATCGAACAGTCCATGGGCTTCTCCAGTGGTACTGGTGAAGAAGAAGGATGGTTCCACTAGGTTCTGCGTGGATTATCGACAACTAAATAATGTAACCAAGAAGGACAGTTATCCTTTGCCCAGAATCGATGACACTTTAGATACCCTAGGTGGGTGTAAGGTATTTTCGACCCTCGACCTGAAGAGTGGTTATTGGCAAGTCGAAGTAGAGGCAAAGGATAAGGAGAAGACGGCGTTTACGATCGGGACAGGATTGTGGCAATTTAACGTCATGCCATTTGGGTTATGTAATGCTCCCGCGACGTTTGAAAGATTGATGGACAACGTACTGAGAGGACTATCCTGGGAAACTTGCTTGGTATACTCGACGATATAATTGTCTTAGGAAAATCTTTTGAGGACATTTGAAGAACTTGGAGCAAGTATTTCAGCGATTGAAAGGAGCGAATTTGAAGCTTAACCCCAAAAGTGCAACCTGTTCCGAAGCAAGTGCACTATCGGCCACGTAGTATCAGAGGATGGAGTGTCGGTTGACCCAGGGAAGACAGAAGCGGTCAAGTCTTGGCCGGTTCCGAGGACAAGCATGAAATAAGAAGTTTCCTTGGGCTATGCACTTATTACGACGATTCGTTCCTGGATTTGCTAACATCGCCAAGCCTATCACGAGACAACTGAAGAGGGCAGAGACTACGTCTGGGAGAAGAGCTGCCAGGATGCCTTTGAAGAATTGAAACAGAAGCTGACCACTGCGCCATCTTGTGCTATCACAGGCTTAAGGAAATTCATTTTGGATACTGATGCAGCAACGTGGGCAATCGAGGCGTGTTGTCCCAAGTTCAAGATGGCACGAAAAAGTGCTCGGTTACTTCAGCAAGTGCTGTCGAAACGGAACGCAACTATTGTGTGACCAGGAGAGAGCTGTTGGCCGTAGTTAAGTCTATAGAGCACTTCCATAAATATCTCTATGGCAGGAAGTTCTTGTTAAGAACCGACCATGCGGCATTGATGTGGCTGCTACGCTTCAAGAATCCGGAAGGGCAGGTTGCCAGATGGATAGAGCGTCTGCAAGAGTATGACTTTGATTCGGAACATCGGCCTGGAACCAGTCATCGAAACGCTGACGCACTATCGAGGAGACCCTGTTCCAAGGATTGCACGCACTGCTGTCGTGCCGAAGAGAAAAATGAAGCAACCTGCTTGAGGACTACTGTCATAGATGATAGATGGACTGAAGACCAAATCCGAGCTGACAAGAGTCTGACGAAGTTTTGAAGCGTGTGATGGAGTGGAAGATGCAAGAAGCGCGGCTAACTGGGAAACGGTAGCACCATATTCGCGAGAGCTAAAATCGTATTGGGCTCAGTGGGGCTCTTTGGTAATGGAAAATGGTCTTCTCAGACGAGTGTTAGAAGACGAAGCTGGGACCAATAGCAGACTTCAGATTGTGGTTCCGAAAGCAAGAATTCCCGAAGTTTTAAAACTTCTTCATGATGGAACATCGGGAGGGCATCTTGGAGTCCGGAAGACTATAGAGAAGGGTCAGAGAGCGATTCTATTGGGTAATTGCAAGAATGACGTGAAAGACTGGTGCCGGAGATGTACATACTTGCGCCGCTGCCAATGGACCTTCCAAAGGAAGAGGGCCCTATGAGGCAATACAACGTTGGCAGTCCTTTTGAAAGGATTGCGATTGATGTTGCGGACCATTTCCCACGACGGAATTTGGAAATAAATACATCTTGGTTGCAGTAGACTACTTCAGCAAATGGGTGGAAGCTTACGCATTACCAAATCAGGAGCTGTTACAGTGGCTGAGACTTTAGTTAAAGAACTTTTCAGTCGGTTTGGTGTGCCGCTTGAACTTCACTCCGACCAGGGACGGAATTTTGAATCAGCAGTGTTTCAAGAGATGTGCAAAATATTGGGTATTCGCAAGACCCGAACAACTGCCTTGCACCGCAATCAGATGGCATGGTGGAGCGCATGAACAGGACAGTTATCAGTATCTATCAAAAGTTGTCGCGACCACCAGCGAGATTGGGACAGCAACTACATCTATTCTTGCTGGCGTATAGAGCATCGGTCCACGAAACCACTGCCAAAGTCCATCTAGTGTGCTTTTTGGACGAGAACTGCGCTTACCATGCGATCTTAAGTTCGGCTTTAAACCGAATGAAGAAGTAGTTGGAGATGACTATGTTTCGAACTTGCGGAGGCGAATGGATGATATTCACGATCGGGTGAGGGCGAATATCCATGAAGCAAGCGACCGCATGAAGGAACACTACGACATCAGAGCGAATGAAGGCGGATATCAGCCTGGAGACCTGGTCTGGCTGTTCAATCCTCAGCGACGTCGAGGCTTCCACCTAAGCTGCAACGATCGTGGACGGGCCTTACGAAGTGATAAAGCGAATTAATGACGTCATCTATCGCATCAGAAGAAACCCAATGGTAAAGCAAGAGTGGTGCATTTTAATCGCCTAGCTCCTTATCTTGGGGACAATCAAGAGGACGAGCAGATGGTCCGAGTTTGTAGACTCCCCGAAGAAGAACTCAGCTATGAGGAGTTTATGGACAGTATGGAATGGCCGCAAAGTGCGTCATGGTGTAACAACGGAGATTCAGGAGGATTTGTTTTTGGCTCCTGAAGGGTGCGCGTTAGCACACTGTGTTGCCCAAGATTTAAGAATGGGCAAGGGGATAGCTACCGTTTCAAGAAGAATTTGGTGGCGTCCAAGATCTTCGAAGCAGAACCCTGAGGTGGGCAAGGCTCTGCACTTGCCAGGAAAGAAACGGCCTTATTCTACTTGTGACAAAGAAGCCTCAGTTGGCAAGCCAACCTACCGGACGATGTGGGACAGCCTGATAAGTTTAAGAGAGCAGCTGTTGGAGCTGGAGATCATAGATCAGGGTGCAAAAATAGGCTGTGGATTGGATGGCTTGGACTGGAGGGTCGTAGGAATGCTCGAAGAAATTTTCCGATACTGGAATAGAGTTCTAGTAATGCAGCTACAACCGCGGTCAGCAGAAGGGAGGCGACGGACGGTTAGCGTGCTATTTCTTCGGACCTCGTCGTGTAGAAATGGAGAGAACTGTTTGTATCTTCATGGAGGTGATAGTTCCTGTTCGGGACGGAACAGATCTAAGGAGGGAGCAGTGTAACGAGCGCCAATTTTCAACTGGCGTTCCGATAGGCGTCCTAGATGGCGCTAGCATAGCGGAAGAAGAACTACCTACGACGAATAACAGAGGGCAGCACGGTCGAAGATTCGAGAATATTCTCCAGAATCTTCGAGGACGTTCTAGAAGGCCCCCGAACAATCTGGAAGTTCGCGCCAGCTATAAATAACGCGTCGGGTTGGCCAGGAGGCAGTAAATCGATACGAGTTCGATAGTGCGGTCGCGATTGAATTAGTACATGTAATATAAATATCGTTTACATAAATAAAGACATTAGTGGTTAAGTGATATAGTTAATAAGCATTTTTAATAGATTTTAATTACCGTAATAGTGTTAATAGAATAAGTGAATTTAAATATATCGCCTGTGTGTTTTTCTAAAACCCCGACAACGTTTTAAGAACCGAAAAACGGTACAGTATGTTCTTATGCAAAGTAATAAAGAGAATTTTGATTTTTAGAATGAACGCTAAATATACTTTTTTTACAATTTGTGAAATGACAGAAATTTAGACCTAGATAGTTAGGTTGTGTAGTAATTCAAAATGAGCGAGAATCGATATTGAACACCAACCTACTAGAAATCAATATCATTTTGGGACAATTATATGTAGGAAGGCAGCCTACAATTTCTAAGCTATGTAATTTACAGGTCAGCTGCTGGGTTCATCTCAGCCGCAAAGCGTCCCTGAATCATTAGCATGGAAAAGGTTGCTTTGTTATCGACCTCGCGGATATCTGCCTGTTTCAAGTTTTGTGTTTTTGAACCTCACAAATTTTTTGCCAACGCGCTTTCTGATGTGTCCACTTGATTGGTTTCAATTTGTTAAACCGAAAAAAAAAACCTTAAAAATGGTACTAGATCCTGGTTCATTTTGTAGAAATAACGGTTTAGGTATGTATATATTAGGATTGCCAGCTGTTCTCGTTTTGCGAGAATTGTCTTCGTCTTAAGACTGTGTCCTTATGTCCTCCTTTGACAAGAAAACTCCTCGAAGGCTTATTTATGTAGAACAAAAGAAAAAAAGTTCCACTACTGATTGAGAAATGATTTGATTGGATCATTTGATTATGCCACTAATTTCAGCCTGAAATCCTCTCCCGACAAGTTTATCCTCGCCGAATACGGCAACCCGATATTACACTTCGACCTCAGACATCTATTGCGTCCCTTATTCATGCTGTTTTATAGCTGGCCTTCCAGTCATATTCTTTTTAGAAAGTGAAGAATATAAAAAGGCCCCCAGATTAGTTAAGTCATCTCCGTCTTCGATTTCACATGCTCTTAGGTGCAACACTCTTGGGTTGCACAGTGCTACGCAATTTGAGTGGAGATGGACGGATGTTTCAGTCAGTTCTCCACCAAATCTAGATTCAGATTTCTTTGCTAATCCAAGCTCACTCAGATGTCCTTTCAGTTTACAATGGCCTGAAAATATTCCTATTAATATGCGAATGTTGTCATTGCTCACGTTGATGTATTCTGCATACCTTTTCTGGTTATAGGTTCCCAGAAGAATTTTGGCTTGCCTTATTCTCTGAAGATTTTTACAATAATTGGATTTTCTCTGCTCCATTTCACTTCAGAATTGTATTGCTACTTATTCCGCAATAGAATGATGGCCGCAGTATGGTATTCCGCTTCTTTTTTTTACAAAATTATCCGCCATTTGGCTAATTCAGCTTTATGATAAATACTTTTATAAAGCGGATTTTTATTTGAAATGTCATCCCGGGACATGTCCCAGGTTAAAACTCTTTTTTCATTGAATTGAATTCATTATTACGACTTTTCCGTTTTGTTGCAAAAGTAAATTTTAATATGCAATGAAGTATATGCTGTAGTTTTATTAAATTGGTAAAATAATATTCAGGTGAGATATAAAAAGTACCTACCGAAATGTTGCTTTATTTTCACGTATTTTTGAACATCAACAAGGTTAATATGTATGTTATCGTAAATGTCAATTCTTTGCTCCGTTTTCTCAGTTTTTCAAAATTTAGGGACAGTTTTCGAAAAAAAAAAAAATGACAAAGAGTAAACAATAATATTTTACTATTTTTATGATACGAATCCATGTATACAGTGGTTGCTTTCATAATTGCAACTGTAGCGCAGTCATAAAACACGTTCTCTCCACTCCATTTCTATGGAAATTGCGAAATATTGTGGTTTGTTACCAAACAATATATGAAACAGAATTTGCAAATTAATTTTATTTGTAAGAATGAATTAGACATTTTCAAATAATTAATTATTTTTATGTTTTGCAGCTGCTATACCTGCTGGAGTAAATATCGCATACATGTGCACGCAAGTCAAAGCAGCAATCGATGCAGAGCACAACAAAAGTCAGTGGGTTCCTGTGCAATGAACGGTAATGTTTGATCAACAAAACAACTGCCATTGTTTTTGATAAAAATGTAGGAAAGTGGCAGATGCCTTATAAAAACATTCATATTTGGGATATGTACCATTGATTTTTTGGATAGCTATTTAACTTTTTTAAAACCAAATTTTTAACAACCTGAAATAATACGACAATAATGTCTTTTTTAGAACTTTTTGACGTAATTGGAGTTACTTTAGCTAGTATTAAACCAAATTTTTGATATTAACTTTTAGAAAGAAGTCTTCCTAATGAAAAGTGTTGGTGAATAGGGTATGATATTTGTAATTGTTTTCGATTTACTCCTCTTGGACTGTTTGGAAAGCGTTTTGAGAATGTCAGATATAATTAAGTAAATTTCACATGTGCATATCATAAAATATAGTACCCAATTTATTAACATTGCTGATATAGACGTTTCTACCATGTATTTTTACGAATCTACAATGTACTCATCTGTCTTCATTATTTTTTATCGTTTAGGTGCTTAAGTTTTATTTTCTTCTTGTTGCTGTTAATATATACCAATTTACTTTGTTCAGTTTGTAAAATGTATATGTTGTACATAAATTATAAATTTCATATTTTAGGTTAAGATGCCAATCTAAAGGTACAATACAACTATCTCATTTATTGTAACTTTAGGCATTATCTTTTTAAATAACATATGTTGTAAATAAGTGATATATTTTATATTTTCTTGGTTTTTTTTTCGTATTGTTGATATACACTCGAGAGATTATTTTTACAGTATTTTAAAATGTAAAAGGTGAGATGTATTTTTACCATTGTTTTCTTTAGAGATAATGATAACGTTATATCCATGTGTTTTAGCTCTTAAGTTGTTGATTTTTTTTTTGTTTTAAAGAATGCATCTGCTTTTTAACGTATAGTCAAACAAGGTGGTTTGTACATTTCTTTTATTCTGTGATTATTTTTTAATTAATCTTCTTTATTTGGCTATGGCCTAAGTTTCTTTTAAAGAAATAAATTAACAGTAAATTATTAATGTACTTTTTCTTTCAATACCCATTTTGGATTTACCCAACTTAGTTGTTTTATACATAACATGTTTAAAGATTTCGGTGCACTATTGCTTATTGTTATTATTAAAGCTCTAAATTTGGATTAAATGACAAAAATTCAGTGTTTTTAGCTCTGATTAAAATGCAATCAAGAAAAAATAATTGAATAAAACGAGTTTGAGAACCGTGTCCGCGTGGTAATGTTACTGTTTGTTTTTCGAGGTGAGAAATACGGAAAACTACCCAAAAAAAATTAAGATTAAGGTTGAAATGCTGGTCTTTAGGGCAGAATTTACAAAAAAGTATAACAAAAGCATATGAAAACACTAAATTCATTTTAATATCAAACTTCCAGTGCAGATAAGCGGCGAGTGGGGTGCCACATCCAGATTGGCTCCGATTTCAAAGGGTTTGTAGGATTCCGCGCGGAATTAGCGAAAGAAGGAGTGGTCGGACTATACGCAAAAATTACATTTAAGTGGGACCAGCCGTATCTTGGTCCGCTGCCCGTTGGTTAATCGAGTCACGCGGTAATTAGCATATGCATTCTTACACGCGTCATCAGTATACGTCAGTGCTCGGCAGTGTAGGGAAGGGTGTCTCCCACTATCACGGTAGGGAAATTTTACGGTAAAAATTATGAAAATGAAATAAGAATTATAATAAGGGAGTTATTTCTGAAAAATTCACCATAATAGTGTTTTAAGTAAAAAAAAACAAGCCATTTGCTTAGGTAAACAAAGAAAATAAAAATTGTTTCCCATTCTTTGTAAGAAATACGCCCGCTGACTCTAGATATATCCATTATACTTTACTCGACGATCTACGCTTAAATAATTCATGTACTCTGTGTCTTATGTTTTCGTCGATATAAAATCACAAAAACACCTGAATAGTTTTGCGTTAGTTAGGTGGGGGAACGTAGACAAGCGGCCCGGGTATGTGTAGTTAAAAACTAAATATAGGCATTTTTGAAGGAAATACGTTAGTATTTATATTTAGGTAGATAAGTATTCCCGATAAGAAATTAATGTATGTTTCATTTTAAAACTACTTTTAAGTTTGTCTACATTTTTTTTTTTTTGTGTCGGTATTATTTTAGCTAGCAATAAACGAGATAATAAATTACAGGAAGCTGAGCTGAACTGATTCGAAATTTTGTAAAATTAATAAAATGAGCGGAAGAAGTTGGCCCCACCACCCAGTATTGTCACGAACCGCCACTGATATCCACTATTGCGAATAGAACTGTCAATTGCGTCAATATTTATTATAATCTCCCTAGTAGCAAAATTTAAATTTCCCACAATTATTCGTAGTAACTCCAACCGAAAGACAATAAAGTAACTAGTAATCTAATACAAAATTATTGGTAATTTGGTGTTTCAATGATGAAGTTACTAAAAATAATTGCGGGAATTTTAAATTTTGCTACTTGGGATGGGTTACCTACATTTTTCAAAACTAAATTTGAATGCAATTTTTTTGAAAAAAAGTGTATGTTAACGGCACATAACTAAAAAAGTGGCAACAGATATTTATCTATTTTGAATAAGAACTTTAATATTTCTGTTCTCCAGACTATGATAAAACAAGTTACGAAAATAGCAGTTGGTGTTTTAAAAATTCTGTAGGAAGACGGAATATAAAGAGAAAATAATCGCTGGTATATTAAAAAACGCAGTATAATTCGCATTTCTTAATACATTGATCAATATTGATAGTTATTCTTCGAAGAGAATTTTCGTATATTGTGTAATGTACTTTTGGTTGCATACTAATATTTGCCGAATTTATTGGTACCGACCCTTTTCTGTCTATAAACGTATTCTAGCCAATAAAATTTAAGTGAAGTTAAATACTGAATTCATGAAATATTTAATATTACTTTATTTAAAGGCTGCAAATTTTTATCGGATGAATTGGCAAATTATAAATCGATATATATTAAATTAAATATCCATGCTACTCAATATGCGAAAAGTTTGTTTTGAAATATTGCAGAATTTAGGTTTAACTTATGGTTTATTTTGATAAATAAAAGTTAAAACAGTTATTCAATTTTTGCTAAGAATCAGATCATTCTGCCCACTGAGCGTTGGGAGCCTGTATACTTAAAAAAAGCTAAATCTTGGTTAATTTAACCAAATCGGTAGCTTTAGTAATAATAAAATTAGCAATTGTGCACTGGAATCTTTAAACGGGTAACAAATTTCCCATTCCGTAAATTTTCAATTTTTTATTACTACAATAAGTGATACTGGGTTAATTCAATAAAAAATAAATCAACATTAGTAACATATATTAACAACTTTCGTTAGTTCACAACAACGTAACTGTTTTATTTTGTTACATTTCGTCAAACTGTACGAAAACTATAAAAAGAAAAACAATTTATATACTAACAGTTATAATGATACTATTTGTCACTATGTATTGTCTTTCATGTTAATATTATGAAAATAATTACACACGAGCCTTTAATTTTTATGCTAAAATATTATAAATATCTAAAACAATCAACAATATAAAAATTCTTATCGTACAGATGTTCACTTAGTAAGTAGAAACTTCCTTTGCCACAGATTTTCTACTATTAATGAAAATACTTATCAATGAACACCAGTTTCTATTTACTGAGTACCTACTAAAATTATATTTTTAAAGTGGCTATTTACATTTGTCCTTATTATTAATACAAATACAAACAATTACAAAATACGCTAATTATGTACAATTGCCTTACAAATAGCAAATAATTTAATCCGCTAAATAATACCAGATATGAGCTGAATTAGTTGTAGAACGTTTTCGACTTTTTCTTGAACCAATTAGGTACGTACTTATCTTCTTTATTTCTCGGACTCCTGGAAGTCACTCGAAATTCCGGAATATCGTAGCACTTGCAGACGCAGCATGATGGAAATTTAAACCAATCCGCAAAAATACCCTTACATTCGTTGTTCGGATCGTAGGCAAGAAGCCTATGCAGTCGGTATTGTTGCTCACATTTGCAACCGTCTCTGCAATACATCTGCCTGTGTTCGTATGTGCATTTCTCCCAGTGAACGTATTGTTCGTAAGGATAAAGATTTAAGAGAGCCAAAACATCACCTCTCGTGTTGTTAGCCCAGAAAGGAGCAACCACTTCCTGCTTTACGGGGCAAGCGTTCCTATAATTAAAATAATAATAATAATAAAGGCGTTTATTTTGATATTATTTGAAAAACTTAACATAAAAATTAATACTGAAATATCAGCATTTGGCTGTTTTGAAGTTATTGATAAGTAGATGAACTTTGTAGCAGATATCTTGTGGAGATCTATTCGATGATCATTTGAACAAGGTCGAAAATTGCCGAACCGAATGTATGCAATCAAGAGAAAGAGCGCGAACGCGTCATCATGTATGCTGTGTTTAATAAGTAAAGTGGTGCGTATATGTAAAAACAAATGGCGATTTGTACTCCCACTAATACTAAATATTAATTTTTTTACAAAAATCTTAATTTAGAAAATTTTCAATTAATGTTTTGTCAACAAGAACGTGTCTTGCAATATAATTTCAATTTCTTAACAGAATACCCCAATACCAAATATTATATTATATAGTCAAAGAAATGTTCCACTAGCGTACTATAGATGGCACCGCAGTATTCTCTTATGGAAATATTACCACTACGAACGTACAACAATAGAAACTGCTGGTGGTGTCATCTATAGTGCGCCAGTGGAACACTTCTTTGACTCGAGAATGATCGCGAGACGCGTCATCACAGCGTCATCGTGTATGTAATTAGCCAAGGAGGGCTCTAAGAGACACTTCATGGGCCAGAGTCCGTATGTGGGATTACTAAGGATTCCGCAAGAAGGGAGATCTGGACCTGGTTAGATAAAGAAAGTACAATGAAATGGAGGTCGACGGAAGGTCAACTCTATACCAAAGCGCTGATAGGGGATGGGGATGTTATTTTCTCTGATAACCTACTCAGGCGCAGTAAGAAAGAAGTTAAAATCATTATTGGGTTGGTAACTAACACAGGTCGAGTAAGCGAACCGTGGTGTAGAAGATGCGAACTGCAGGAGGAAACGAGTTTACATGTAATCTACACATGTGAGGAACTGAAGGTACTCAGGCAGAAATATTTCGAGAGATCTATTGGAGCCCTCGAAGGTTCTCAAGTTCACACTGGGTAAGATACTGGGTTTTATAGAGAACACCAAGCTGCTGGAGTAGAAATAAGAGAATTAATAGGGATGGTACAATGAACTACTAACTTTAATAAATGTATGAATGAATGAATGGGCGCTATATGTATTTACTTGTGTTATGATGGTCCGAATGGGGCACTTTTAGGATACAACAGGGATACCCACTTCACAGTCTTGGGTCTATCAGACTGACTAGCGAAAATACACATCACAGAGCTCGGCCAACGGAAAGTAGGATTTGCATACAAGGTATCAATTTAGGAGGGAATGCCCCATTCGGGCAAATTAAATTAGTATTTTCGCTCTTTTAATAAGGTCTATATAATATGCCGACGATATATGTCTTTGCACAAATAACAAAAATTTAGATCGTCTTAGAACAAATATGTCATCAGCCATCAATTCAATGAAAACATGATTATTACACAATTCCTTCAAACTGGAGCCACAAAAGCCACATTATGTTCTTCTCCAGAACAAGAACTTACCGACAGGCACAGTAAAACTGGGTAATACTCAATTCCTAGTTCAACATATTGTTAAATACTTGGGTCTATACATAGACAATAAACTGACCTGGACTAGACATATTAATGAAATCAGTGCAAAATGTGAAAGAGCGTTTAATCTAATGCGAAGCATAATGAAGGTATCATGGGGATGCGACTTCAATTGTTCAATTAATATTTACAAAGCCTATATACGATCTCTGTTAGACTATGCTTGTACGATCTACTGCAACACATCTGAAAAGAATTTAAAAAGATTAGATGTTATTCATAGTATGGCTCTGCGGTTGTGTGTGGGGGCAATGAGAACTACGCCTATAGCAACTTTGCAAATCGAAGCTCAGGAGCCACTACTTTTTCTACGCTGACCGGGTGAATGAAATAGAAAGTTCATGTTGGATCTTGAAACCAGAATCTATGCGGCCGAAGCTTTGGCGATTTTTGAAGCATTAAAGTACGGTGCGACCGCTAACTACAAACAACTGGCTATCATATCAGACTCTATGGGTGTCTTAAAAGCCTTACGACAACGAAAACACCCCTCCAGTATGCACCCAATTATTTTAGGTATTAAAATTATTAGCGAGCTAAGATCGAAAGAGCTTTGTTTTACAAATATACTGGATCAAAGGACATAGTGGCATTCAAGAACATGACAAAGCTGACCGACTAGCAAGGGAGAGCTGTGTGGATGGGCAACCACATGAACCTGTTTTTACTCGAATGGATTTAATTCAAAAAACCAAAAGAAGTATATTGACGGATAACTGAAACGAATATTGGAGATATGGAGATAGTTGTGTGCATCTCATATGACACAATATGCCTTTAACCATATATCAACAAATACCAACTCGTGGTATCTTAATAGTACCTAGGGACACGATAGATTCCTATCCCATCTGCATAAACTAAATATAATCAATTCTCCTACTTGTTCTTGTGGTCGTGATGAGGCACATTTAAATCATATATTATCGTGTAACAATCACACATATTTACAACAACAGCTTTACAATCTACTTATCTCTATAGGAGTGCCATTACCAACTAGTATAGTATCATTCCTCTACTTGAATAACCAAAAAATCGATGACATAATTGATTATTTTTATATAGCCTTAAGATTACCACGTTAGTAGGTATATCTAGCTATCAATGGTTTCATTTTCTTTACAGGAAGTCAGTTACAGAGTTAAGTAGATTAATAAGACTAATTTGTAATAATTTGTTGTTTGTAAATTTGTTAAAATACATATATACCTTCACTTATGAACTGTTTATTGTACTATTATATCTGTTTTCTTTTCTTTAAAAATCGGAGCTCTTGGAGGATTGGACCAGTGAACACTGTGCTGAAAGTATTTTACGCTAAACATGTAATACATCTAAAGTAATGGATATGCTATGTATTATGTATTATATCTGATAGAAATCTTATGTAAGGTTACCGGTTCCTTTGAAGTTCAAAGTTTCAAATTTACATAGCAACAACAAACACATAAACCACTTAAGTGAGACTGAGCGAAGCCGATTCAATTTCTCAAGCAATTATTTCTTGTTTATTTGTTGGAGAAAATACGGAGGAATTTATTGGGAGTATTTTCCTAAGAAAACTCGAAAATAGAAACTGTTGGAATCGTAGAAATTATTTGACAATTCTCTTAGAATTTCCACTCTCTGAGATTCGAGAATAACCTCCCTGGTATATCAAGAAAGAAAGTAGATTTCTCCAGAACAGTCAGCGGAGAGCACTGTTAGAAAGGCCGAAAAGAGTTACAAGCTAATACTGGAAATAAATCGGTGAAAATAAATAGCAGTATTTAAGTGATTATGGTTCGATTCTATGCAGATCTGTAGTGTCTGTACGATATCTGTAAGACTAGGTATGTATTATGGATATTTACAGACTTACATATAACCTTACAGACGCTACAGATATGCATAGAATCTCACCATTAGTTTAATAAGTGTTTATAGTAGTGCATATTTGTTAATTAGTCTTTTTTGTAGTGTTATTTTATTTTTATTAGACTGGAAGTGCAGAAATCACTTTCATTTATTGTTTAAAATGGTTTCTTATCCAGGCAGGGAATTTCAATATTTTTACGTGGCTAACAATTGTGTTATGCGTAATTGTTCTATGCAAAAATCTATACAAAAATGTCAAACGCACATTTGATTGCGTAAAGCAGAACTTTGTGCCACTGTTTCTCGGAAAAACAGTTGCACAAAATGCCCATTGCATATGCGTGACATAGATAAACATCACTTCATTCTTTTTACAAAATATTGATATGTTGTTACTTACACTCCTTGTGTTTTGTAACTCATGGATGGGTGCAATTTTTCTTTCTGGGCAACTACATCTTGAAATAGCACAGCTGCGACTGTTTCTTTTTTTCTTAAGCTGTCGGTCGTTGTTTCCTCAAGACTAGTTGTAGTATCAGTAATAGATTCGGTAGTGGTGGTAGTAGTGGCGGTTGTGACAGTTGTTTTATCCGTCGTATTTTCAGTAACAGTTTGATTTTCATATACCTCGAAAAAGATTTCGGTGACGTTCTCATCTGGAGCTTTCGTCGACGTCGTACTAACACCAGTGTGCGTCTCCATGGTCCTCTGCGTGGTTGATCTGAAATGCGGAACAGTTCTTAAATTCCCTATTTTGACACTTTTCGTCGGTTCCTCGGAATAAATAAATTTCGTATTCAGGACATCCTCAAGTTTGGCGTCGTCTTGAAGGAGTCTAGGTGTGTTCTCGTCGTTTTGATGCAATGTGTTATCGAATTCTACGTCCTTAGCGTAACGACTCTTGAAGTCGCCATTGATGTATAGATCGTCATCGCCTTGATTGTAATACGGGGAGTTCTCAATATCGTTGGACTCGAGCTCGTTCCTGAGAATCGATATGTGTTGTTGATCACCGTACATTCGGCGCATAAGTCCTTGGTTCTCTCTGACAAAACGACGGACTGCATGCCAGGGATACATGGTGCCGGCGGTGGTGCAAAACGTGTTCACTGCCAAATCGCATGGGGGTTGCAGCATTCGCGTTGAACGAAACCTCTTGCAAGCTCCTTGGTCAGGCCCGGAATCATATCCATAAGTCATCGTTTCGGCTACGTACAGCTGCAAAGAAAAGAAGATGAGATTAGTATGCGTACATTGTATGTACCACACAAATAACAATGACTATATTTATACTGGAAATTTGATTTTGGAAGGATTAGCTAACCACAATTGTAGCTAATTTAATGTAATTATTATGTTTACATTCCTTCATTTTTTCAAACTTAGCCCACACGTTTTGTAAATAGGTTCTCTGATCTTAATATTATTATAATGACGAAGTATTCTACCCATATAGCTACGTTCAATAGCTATATGTGATACCGCTATTGTTGTAAAGATGGCGTCCTCTCCTATATCACTCAAACACGGTTATAAAAGGTTGATTTGATGCATTTAACGGAGAAAACATTGTATGCCGGCAAAGGTGAATTGGCAAACGTTACATACAGAACAAACATAAATTGCACTTGCGGCAAGCAATATGCAATTCATGCTCCCCCCATCACAAGCAGGCCATGTCAGTATTGCAGCAACGCTTCATTGAATAATGACACCTTGTGGTAAGATAATAAAAGAGCTATCGTAACAGATAAGATAAGTATCTGACAAAATTATTGTTTCAAATAAAAAAAAAAAACGCAGTAACCTCAATTAAATATTTGGTAAAGTGAAGCACAATATATATTTTACTTAAAACAAAAATATTGTTACTATAAAAAATATATATTTCGAATAACCAAACAAATTTAATTGTTTCAATAAAATGTTTTGTTCTTCTGTCTGTTATTTCTATTTGAGACAATAAAATTTATTAATTGTTCCAAATAAATATTCCATTTGACCAATTTTACAAAATTTTATTTGAACTAAAATACATATAGTATCTACATTATTTCCAATGATAAATTAGTTATTTAAGTACTTCATACATTGACCTAATAAAACTTTTATTTGAGCAAAATATTTTATTTGTTTAATCCTATTAAAGATATTGTTAAGACAAACAAATTTTATTAACAAAATTATTTGTTTGCCCAAATTTAAACAAAGATTTTAGTCAATACCATTAAAAGTTGTTTGAGTTAACCAAATGAGTTTTTCAGTGTCAAGAGTGCAAATGTGTGCCCCGTTGGGAAGACATGTCACACTCTCAATGTCTAAGCCCATCTAACGAGATTAGATGTATACGAAAGACCTGTACGTAATTAATAAATTAAATCGGCGTTTTTCTTCTTTTTTAATCCACAATCTCAACCGTACTTTAATCGATGAGGATTTATAGGAAAATAAGTAGAAACATCTTCAGGCGTTTTTTAGAACTGTGTACCTTTATAGGAGAAAACAGCATTTAACAAAATTTAATATAATTACAGGAGTAGTAAATAAAAATCGTGAGATAGTGGCCTCAATTTATTTTTAATTTCAGTTATTCACCTTCTCTTATTTCCTAAACGTTTCGACCAATTTTGGACTTTTCGAAAGGTTTAAAACTTTTTCTCCAGTATTTAACTTAAGTAGTCCACATATATTGTCAATTAACCAAAGGTTTAATTTTCTCAACATGTCAACATGTTGATCATGATTTTTATTTACTACTCCCGTGAAAAAATTTATGGCCAAGAAAATCAGATCAAGATTTAATATAATTTTTATAGAGGTTTAACGAAATTCAAGAAAATCAGATCAAGATTTAATATAATTTTTATAGAGGTTTAACGAAATTTATTATTTTATCTTTTCTTGATTCATATTGCAGTTTAGTATCTCTGTTTTTTTTAATAAAAAAATCTGAACAATAGTCGAGTTTTAAAATGAGTGTGGAAAAGCGAACGGTTCAAAGTGGAGGGAGTTCGATATTCACTTAACCCTTCAACACCTTTTTTAAAAAAAAAAAAAACTTGCGAATCTGGTAGAGTTATAATATGAACATGCAATGGGCCGAATGGGTTAAAATTAATTTTAGTTCGCAATTTTAAACTATTTCTGTATTTCTAATTTTGTCTGACAACAAATTAATATGAGTGGAATAGTGCCTTTTGTTTCTTGTTTTTTTTCTTTTCTTTTTAATGTTATAGTAAAGATAAAATATTATACTGCCGTAATATAAATGTTGAGTGCGATCTTAAAAATAAAAACTGCATCATTGTTAGATCTGAGCTTTGTCACGCTAATTTTCAAAACTAAGTTGTACATATTCTAATTCCATATTAAATACAACAACTAATTTAATCCATCTAAATCGATTGTAATTTAAAAATCATGCAGATTTTGCATTTTCAAAATAATATACAAAAAGTCAAGTCTTATTTAGCAGTAACAACGAACTTCTTAGCAGCACATACAACCCTCGAATAGAAATTTTTACAGTGCAGACTAAAACCTATGCATTTTATCAAGTAGCATCGGTATAGATATCCATACCGTTGCAAACAAACGAGAGTTGCACGTAGAAAGTGAATAGGATAACCACAGCGAGGCTCACAGAGGGGATGCGAGGCTTGCATCGAGAGGGCGGGCGGAGTATCGCGATTACGATTCGACAACTGTGTACGTCTAATATATTGAGTTAGGCACTGCAAAAATTTCTATTCGCGGCCTGTACATGACATTTTTATGTCATTTGCGGTAAATATTGTCGAATTTTAAAGGGCAACGTCACAGCATCTCACAACCATTAAAATTAAAGCACCAAGGCATGTGTTTACTATAACATATAAGTTTACGTAAAAATTTAGAATTAATTAAATTTAACCTGATAGAGGGTCTTTGCGATTACTAATTATCAAACTACCGACCTCTCTTACAATAGACGTCAAAATGATGTAGAATAATAGATTAATATAGATCAATAGACTCATCAATCAGAATTCATATGTTTCTTTTTATGATTTTCTGCCCGAATGGATTTGTTTAGAAGATCATTACGTTCATTGTTTCCCGATACTTAATCTTAAAATAATAATTCTATCGCCTACAATTCCTATTGGTTAAGATAGAGAATTGAGTGTGCGTGAAAAAAATCACGTTTTCGTTTTTAGTATAAATAAAGAATAGATTTCTGTCAGTTTTTGAGAGTGTGACATCTTAATTTTGTATTCTATTTTATTAAACCAATTTTAATAAAAGAGAATTGAGATATTGAACACCTATGATCACAAAATGTTTGCGCCTTCCTGCGATTGTGTTGATAGGGGTAATATTTCCCTACGTTCGCTGTACTTTGTGTTACCTACATGTTAAAGAACTATCCACATATATATTTCCTTAACTGTACGTTCGCGCAGGTTGAACCGCTATCTAAATCTTTTATCCTTGTTTATAATTTAGACCTATTCAAAGAAGCAAGCGTTTCTAACGAAAGAAATTCTTCTTTGACATTCTTTAAATTAAAATACGCTTCCTTTCGTTGAAAGAATACCCAATTATAACAAAAAATCTTTTGCTTTTAAGTACAATTCAGAATTTCTTTAAATAAATGCTTTAACTATCTTAAAAATAAATTAAACAAAGAACTTTTGAGTTATCTGTCACTGTACCGCCCCTTCGGAATTTAATATCTGTTATTATATTGCTAATCTTTTTAATTTTCTATAGTATAACATATAAATTATGTATGCTCTTTTATACTTATTAGAAATCTCATAATTAATACGTAAACAATATTGTGTAAATAATTATTGTAGGTAAACACGGTAAATGATTTTTCTGGGAATCCTTGGCCTTGTTGCGTGAGTCAATATTAAAATGTATGTAGGTCAGTAGAGTGAGGTACATGAACTCACTATTGCTTTCACGTTTCGATAGCAATTTTACATCATACTGGTCTCATCGATTCTGGAGAAGTTGTTAGGTATCTGTTTCTTCACATTCAACTACGATTTCTTTTCTCTCTAAACGATTATTTCCTGTCGGATAGTAGCTGTTGAAAATAAAACATCACCTAGCATTCTTGTTTCACGGCTGCATCGCATTTTAGAAGCGGAAAGTTTCACTATTAGTTCGAACAGGTAACTAGAGGTTTAGAACAAGAATCCGTAATGAAAGTCATCTGATACGTAAAAATCGTCGTTCCGGATAGATTTTAATGAATGCATGCTGCCGTTCTCGGAATAATATGCACAACGAAATTTCTCCGATCTTGAACTTGTGTTTCAACTTTTAACAGCCGACATGTGCAATCGACCGCCTTTTATTCAGAGCTTCCTTTCACTTTATAAATATTACTAACTGCAATCCCATTCATTTTGTTCGTTTTACTTTGGAAATTGGCAGTTTAGATTTGTAAATGCCTTTCAGACTTCATGCCAAAGTCATTTTTCGTATTAAATAGAAATTCTCAAACGAAAGTGAAGGAAAATTCAATAAGTAAATATCAAACAAAAAAGCAGTATCAATAGTTAGTATAATAAAGTCAAGCCTTTGTTTGATATAGGCTTTTTATTTGGAATTAGAAGCAAAATCCATTTTTTAATATTTCCCCAAAATTTTCAGCAACTAGCTACCTCATATTTTGTTAATGCAACCATAGTTACAATTAAATAGCAAATTTTGTCGTCCTTACAAAAGCATATGACTATTTCCAAACAGCACGTAAAATATTCTAGTGGTGACAAGTATATTCCTATAACATTCTACTAAAACCTTGTTTCACACAGAATATCCGTAGTATCTTTATAATATTTGTGGAGCATTGAAGTATTACTAACAGTAAACTTTTATTAAAATTATTGTGATAGTGAATATTTTAATCAATGTATGCAAACGGCGGCTGGTGTTTACGTTTTACAAGGACCATTACAATGATCTAACTCCTTCGTATAAGTTCGTAACATGTTCGTATTGCGAACGATAGCACACGAACTTCAATCATTATATTGGCCCCGCCTGTGACGTATGCACTGCTACTGAATGTATGTAATAAAATAGTTTTTTTTCCCAGCAGGGAGGAAAGTGGACACTTTCTTTTATTTGAGGAAGAAAATTGTACTTTTCCTCCCTAGGGAGGAAAGTTGTACTTTTACTTCCTAGGATGGAAAGTTGTACTTTTATTATTTAAATATATATGTATATGTTATCATTTGTAATCTTGTCATATTCCTCCTAGCTCATTGAAGCATTGCAGCTATAATTTGTGTCACATCGAAAAACGTTTTTTTTTTAATTTTTATTTTGCAGGGAGACGGGGGAGGGTAGACGTCAATCACTGACCCAGACATTGTTATGGCTGTATGCGTATATGTAAAGGGATAATCAGTAAATCTTAATAAATAATTTAAAATGAATAAAAATATATTTCGCAATAGAAACAATAGGACACAGAGAATAACATTAACTCTACGGGTACAAAATAATTAGAATTTCCATTTATACTTTTTCTTGCTTCTATATAGCAGCTTCAGCTTCATGAGATCACCTTTATTTTTTATGAAATCTGGAAACATCATACCGAAATTATTGTTTAGGTTTACAATCATCGCTAGACACAGATAAATAATGCTATTGCAGTTTATGCAAAATGTCCGGAGATTTCTAATCTTTAACGACTGTTGGAGTAATGGTGGGACTATTGTTTATGGTAGCCGATCATCACTTCTTTTTATTCGAGGCAGTATGACAGCTGCACGTTATGTTGATGATGCCCTACGAACCACTTTACTACCTTATCTAGATGGCCGTCCACATGTCCTTTTCAGCAAGATAATGCACGTCCCGATATTGCTCGTTGAACAATGGACTTTCTCCAAGAAGCAGGCGTTAATGTTTTGCCGTGTCTCCCCGGTCACCGGATTTAACATGTGTGGGATATCATGTGTAACAGACTGTCCATTTTGCACCGTCCCCACAGGCTCTGACACAGTTAACCCACGAAGTTCAAGTTACTTGGAACAAAGTGCCACTAGCTAGTATCGACCATCGCAGTCGTGTCGTTGTCTAGACGTGTACCAGGAGTGTACTCAGCTACGGGATCATCAACCGCATTATTATTATTTTTTTCGTATTACGTGTTAATAAAATTTCTTGCAAATGTTATCGTTTTCATTGTTGCCAAAAAAATCAAACACATAAAAGGTATAACACTTCTACTGTCACTGAGTATACGTATATAATTAATTTCTCTAGTTAAGGTATGTGTAGAAAAATAAAAAATATAGAAGTTAATGATTTTTAATTTGCTTTGTAAACCTACCACCACCACCACCAATTTTTTGCACGCCATGGTCCGCAGTATCATGGCATCCCAGTTCGCACGTTGACAGGCAGTGGGAGTTAGGTGGCTGAATATAGATGGTAGTTACCTATTTATGTAGTTATAAAAATGCAGTCGTCTACAGAGAATTTAGTAAGTTTGGTATATTACTAGACGATTGGAAATTATTTAAAAAAGGCAAACCCGACAAAAAATCAAAACTTTTTAAAGAAAAATTGTAGACGAAACCTTCTCAATTACGAATTCTTTGAGACTTCGAAAAACTGCAATATCGTTTTTTGTTAAAATCTAAGAAAAAGCTGTGTTTCATGGAGACTATTACAAAAGAGTGACTAGTAAATAGTAAAGCCAGAGAGAGATTGGAAAAGGAGAAATAATTATTAATCAATAACATATAATTAATTAATAATCAATTAATTATATGTTATATTGTATTAATTAATAATTAATTAATTATATGCTATTGGTAGTGGATTATTACAAATCTGTTTTAAGAAACAAGACGAAACATATGAGAAAATACACTGATAAATTAATTTCTTTTACACATTAAAATCATGCACCCTCAGACTACAACAAATCCATTCTTTTGCTACATTTTCCATCATTGCTGTCTTTAAAATATTGTTAAATTAAAAATCTTGTATTATATCTAGACCGGCGTTTGTTTGCACTATTCCTGCCCACTGTAGACCCTTACAAATAAGCAGAAGATCACCTTTTGGAATATTCTAGGGATATTCTTGTTTCCCATTAAGAATGTTATTGAAACTTTCATGGCATATTCGTGAACAAATATAGAATATTCAGACGAATAATATTATAGGTACCCTCTCAGAATATGGGATTTGCTCTACTAACGTTCTAAGAATATACTAGGCGTTTGTGAGCACGTCCCTAGAATATTCGAAACTCGAACATTCTCCGCATTCCTAGAATGTTCTGATGCTACTAGGGTTTATGTATTTTTTAAATATTGAGCAAGATATTGCGCTTCGAATTTCCAATAAATTTCTAACGTGTCATACATGATAGATATGGGAAAAGATCAACAGAGTGCCATGACCTGTCTATAACTCCATTTTCACGTAGTTCTAAAAAGACATTGCTATAGTGTAATATAGATCAAAAAATCCATAAAAAAAAACAAGAAAAGAATTGAGTGGCGTTGCATCGGGAGATTTTGGTAGTCTATGATGTGAAATTCTTGACGATGGCTTACTAGAATATGAGTTGATATTTGGTCTGTTTCCATCGTCTGTTGGCTTGTTTAGAGAGAAAAAAGATATATTCCCTTTTTGGCCTCTCCCATTTTTTCGTATCCTTGCTGTAAAATATATTTAACCATTATGTGCATACATCGAATTTGACCCACGGAGTATTGCGTATATTACCTGAACATACCTTGAATTTATGAAGGTGTAGATAGTTATTTATAATTATATATTATAAATGCTTTGCTATATTGTATATAAGTACATACGTATACCAATATGTATGCATATGAGAGTATTAACCATTCATAAACTAAAAACAAGAAACCCATAAATCGTGAGGTTTTATTACCTACATTTTTAAAATCCATCAACCCAGATGTATGTACCTGTAATTACCGGTTTGTAAAACTCAATTTCTTTAAAAGCAACTTGTAAGCTATATGTTTACGTACCGTTACTAATTACGTTTTATTCGGAAACCAACCAGAATCAGAAAATAAACGTTTCAGATTGTAATCGTGAATGCCGTATGAGGATATATGGAACAAGTATAATATAATACAATTGCATACATATACATAAATTAACCGTTGTGGTCTGTTATGGTTTGACAATCTTTCATCAATAATACGTCGTGGAAAGTGTTGAATGACACTGCGCAACTGTTAGGTGTAAACCACAAGTGGTATTAAAAATATGCATAAATTTTATATTTGTCCATTAACAATAGATAACAAATAACAGAGCTGTTTTGATTGATAGAAATCGTGCTATTATAACCATCGGTGATCATTGCCTAAGAACTGGGTGATTATGTGAATATTATTCTATTATAACTAGTGGTGGGCACTATCGATATTTTTCATCAACTATCGATAACTATCGATACTTGACTATCGTTGGGTCGAATATCGATAACTATGGATAGTTGATTATCGATAACTATCGATAGTGCCCACATTCTGAAGACATGTTATTTCAGTAGAGAAATAACATGTCCTCAGAATTACAATGTATTTTGTTTCTTGCTATTTATTATTTGTGTTTTTTTTTTATTGTATGTTAATGATAATTGTCTTAACATTAGTATTTCGTTTCATGGTTTCTTCAATACCAGCTACTATAGATATTACAAAAGAAAGAACTAGTTCCATTCAGTGAATAGTTGATGACTGATAATCCAAACGTTTTTAATTAGCACAAACCTTTAGCTTATTTATATATAAAAAAATAATAACACATTAAGACGAACTATGCTTGTAGTGACTAGCGATAGTTATCGATAGTCAAAACTATCGATAGTTATCGATAGTCGCTATCGATAGTGCCCACCACTAATTATAACATTACTTAATATAGTGCCAAAGTAATACAGTGCTATTACTAGTGAACGCTAGTGTGTTAGATTTTTAGATATCCGTATTCATTTTATATTATCATTAGTATTTAAGAATGTTTACTACAATTTCAGTTTACAATCTTCCGCTTATTTTTCTACGTTTATTGCATCCCCCAGAAATGTAATTGCTGTTGTACCTAAATTGTTAGTTTTGCTTCCCAAATCGGCACATGCATTGCTGTTGTCTTGCCACTGCATACAATTATACCATGCCTACTTGTTTTTTTCTTGGTTTATAATAACCATACTACAACGAAAGACCACTCACGAATCAGTCGAACATAATCTATCTTTGCCGATCCCGGCTTTTTCATGTTATAAATATACCTTCCGAGAGAAGTTAAAGAAAAATCATTCTGTTGTACACGGCGTTAGATAAGTGATTTCTCAACCATTACTTGTCTTAAGATAAGATCCGAATCTCATGTAAAACCGCGTCTCACATTAAACCTCCATTTTAATAAACGTAGTTAAGCAAGTATGTGTTTTATTAAATAAGGTAGTGATCCATAAAACAAAATCTTTAAAATATTTAGTATATGACAGTATATTACTGGGTACTATCTTGGAACCACTGCCTTTTTTCAAATATTTTGATATCTTTATGCAATTTCCTAAGTATTAATTACGAAGATGATACCTACTACCTTCCTTACTATGGAGGACAGCTTGGACGGGTTGCAAAACATATTTTATTTCCGGAACAAAATTTCTAGTAATAATATTTTGAGGAAGTTTCCGCTAATAATCTCATTAATGGTGTTTAGTGTTTCTAAATTAAAACTGTGAATTTTATTGGAGATAGTTTTTTTTAATGCGCCAAGTTTTATACAATGAAATAGTTTGTAAAAGAAGAAAAAAATGGTAACAAAACGAGCGATTTACCATAATATTAGTTGTTTGTGTAAGTACTCATGGTGGGATGTGCAAAAGTGTGAGCTAAATATAGTCACTTCCAAAATTTTAATTTTCGATAAGTAAAAAAAAAAAACGAGAACAAACGAAATCCTAGTTCGACGTTAAGGCTTAATAATCGTGAGATTTATCAGATTTAGATTTTTCAACACTTTTAAAAGTGAAGAAGTGTTGTTAGTAAATTAAGGCACTGTTTCAAATGCCTTAAGTCATAAAACGAAGAAACTTCAAATTATTTTTAACAAAAACAGAAAAAAGCACTCCTCAAAAGGGAAAAATAATAATAATTTTGAACTATCAAGGAAAAGCACCGAAGTGGATCTCTCCGATTTTGATAAAACTCGGTAAGAATGTAAAACACGGAAAATATTTGCCACGTATTTTTTTAGCGCCCCATATTTGATTCTAGGGCGTGTAATGGGGCCTCAAAGTTTCCCCGATAACACATTTTTTGCGTTATCTTAGAAACGAGAAAAGATATCGAGATTGGGTAAACACGAGAACGTTCCTTGTTACTAGCCATACATTTTAGGTTAAAAAAGAACAGTGGCGTACCCACGGGGTGGTTAGGGGGTTAAAAATACCATTTTGTCTCACCCTTGTTGTATTTATAAATTCAACTTTTCTTTTTTTAATCTTTAAACATACATGAAAAAAGAGAGAGTACGTGCTTGTGGTTTTTTTTTCTAAATGTTCATTTTAGGAAGTTATCGTCATTTCTATGTACACCTATAGAAGACTACTTCCCTTCATATTTTTGGAATTAAATTCAATGTGGCATTGTATTTCAAATAAAAATCGTTTGTGCATTTGAAAGCAAGAAGAGGAAAAGACGATGTCTTTAACCTGACAAACCAACATATCATATTCATTCACGCTAAATCGTAAAGATAATATATTATAAATAATCGTTAACATATTACATGGCAGCCTTTCCTTCATCATCCACATTACAATTGATGTTTTTATTTTTACCGACAGTCAATGAAAAATGTTCGCTCGCTTGGCTAGCCATTCACCTTCTAATTAATTGAAGGCCTTATTGGAAAAACATCATAAGTCTCACCAAAAATACTTCAATTTTAAATTGAATAGTAGTCAGTTTTATGCATTTTTCTAAAGCTGGATTTTTTTGTTTCAATATTATTGTATAAAAAGGCTGTAGTTAAAATTTTGTGGCCGCTGGGTATTCATACATGATGTAATATTAGTTTTTATTGGTACAACTTATTGTATTTCCTTAAAACATAACTGAAGTTTAATGAAATGTAACATTAAACATACATATGTCTGACTCAAACATACATATCTTACTCTGGCGGAGTCCACAAGAATTACGCATGCATATCGTATGGTAGGTAATCTTCCACAATGTAAATACACCGAAAACGCTGTATCTAGCAGAACGTAAGGCAATTTGCTTACTTGAAAGGGGTCAATGTCAAGTAACAGAACTTTTTAAACAGTTTTTAATTTATTTAGCGATCGATTCTTTTTAATTTGTTCAAAAAACAAAACGTATTCACTAGACGCTTTCGCCACATGGGTGTTTAAAAATGTTTTAAATTGAGTAATTTTAACTTCTTTAACTTGGGAGAAAATCGATACAGGAAGATGAAAACAAAATTACAAGTCACAACTACAACGACTAAATCGCTGATTAACTAATTAATATTTGAGATGCATATTTTGCACTGAGGAAAGAGATTGCATTAAATGAAAAGTTTTATAACTTTTGGTTTTTATCATGTTCAACGAAGAGAATACCTTTTTCTCAAAAGTGTTTATTTTTAATTGAAAGTAGCGTGCTGTTTTGCCGGAAGACTATTTTCTTCTTAGTACATCCTTTTCGACGAAAGTAACCGCATTAAATGAAAATGCACCTTAGTTTTGATTACTATTTTATATTTCTGTTATACTTCCGTTTAAGTAAGACAATACACATTAGGTACATATAATATTGTTATTATTAATATGTACAACATATTTTAGTTTCTTTTAAGTATTATTGAATTATAAACAGCATCTTAAATAAAAAAGCCGGACGTTTTGGTTTATTTGCGTGGACACGCATGTATATATTGATTTAAAACTGTTGCCTTTTAACGGAAAATGCAAGCACCTGTATTCAAGCTGAGTGCTTTTTTACGCGGAAGTATTTTAATTTATTCATGTTCCCATACACGTAAGTCTCAGATACACAAACAGTATTGAACAAAAGTGAATATTTTTCGCGCGAAGTTAAAGAAATTTCAGAGATAATTGGAATCTTTTCAGTTAATGCTGATTTAGTTATAAGCTAAGAAACTTTACAGTAGTATCGAGTGTTTTAAGGTTTTTAAAGTTTTATACACGGAAAAAATGATCTTGTTGTTTTCGACCATTTTTCATGCATTTGATTACAGCTACTAAATTATTACTTGATTTAGGAATATTAAAAATCTTCCTGTATTCAATCAAACAAATAATTTGGTTAGTAGATTTATTTGAGGCTAGCGCAGTATTTATTGATTTAACTAAATATTTACATGGAAGTAAAAACAAATATCGCATTTTATTTTCGTATAACGGTTTTCTCCCCATATAGTACAGCAGATGAGCAGATGTACTTATGTGTAGTAGAGAAATTGTCGCATAGATGGCGCATCTTTATTCATTCCGTAACAGATAATATTTCGCACAAATAAGGCTGGAACTACGATCGTAACATACCAATCTTGTACATGTACCAGATCAACATCTGATAGGAGTCATCACCTTTGAAAGGACGATTTCTTTAACGGCACTTTACGGTGCTAGGATGGTTACTGCGTCCAACTCCCCAATACTACTAGGATTTACAACATTCTAACGGCAAATCCCCCTCCTCAGCGCATGACCTTTTGAAGATAATTTATTTTCATTTGATTAAAAATAAGCACAGCATTTTGTTGTGTTTACGCTTAAGTCATACTAAATAATAAATGTTATAAGAAAAGGAAAAACCTCTTGAATCAAAATGCTTACGGTTTTCTGCCAATCTGCATAGCTTTCAAGTTCAAAATAAAGAGGACTTTATTTAAACTGAATTTAAAATTATATTCGTTTTTTAAGCAAAGATCAAATCATGTTAGCCATGTAGAAAACGCAAAAACTTTTGGTATAATGCAATTCCTTTTAAATGAAAAGAATATTTCACTCAGTGTAGAGAATGGTACATGACGTCACATCCGCAATGAACGAATATTGATAGTCGATGCCTCGTTACTAAGTAATAGGCAGCGGGGCATAATTGACGAGGCTTCGCGCAGCTTTTGGTGACGATATGTACTATTCTCTATCAATTTTAATCCATTGTATATTCATATTAATTATTTATTTTTTGGTTCCATGATTTTAATTTTGTAAATTTCGGAAAACTCAACTATTTATATACCAAGGCGTAGTTTATTGATCCAATATTAAATAGCATACTTTGAATTTAGGTATGGCAACACGCATAAAATAATGAATCTTTAAAAGGATGTAAACGTGTTTGTTATTTCTTAAATAATAATAATAAAACCACACATTTGATGTGGTGTAATATACTCCGTCTAACACCAATAATGTGTGGTTTTCGCCGAGAATAATACCGTTATGCAGCGAAAAGCAAACATTAACTTTCTAGCTTATCAGTTTCTTATTTTGCACCCAAATAATATTTCTTCGATCCGTTAAGTTATATTGTACTTGTTTGCGGGGACTTTCTAAAGAAAGTCAATATATTCATCAATGAACATTTCTTAAGAGTGCCCGTGTAATAAATTAAAATTTCAAAATCGATTTGTTTTTTTGTTGTGTTATAAAAAAAGTTTGTTAAGTAAATGTACGTTTACAAAAAGAGTTCTAATTTTTGGAATATACTTATAAAGCATAGTTTATGAGAAGCACTCGCGTATTTTCTACCTATTTGACACATAAAATGTCCAATCACACAGAGCTACACACAAATTTTATTAGTTCGGGGCAATTTTGTTTGGGGAATCCACCTATTTCGAATATAATTGTCCCAAATTAATAAAATTTACTTGTTTGTTAGTTAAATATTTATGCATTATCATGAATAATATAATAATAATAAATTAAATTTAATTTCGTTAAGCAATGAGTCCTGTTAACAACATATTTTTGGGTTAATCAAAATTATAGTTCATCTAATAAGAAGAATAACACACCCATGAGTTTATTTGAACAATAAGTACTATTCCGTTAACAAAGTGTGCTTAAAAAATAAGGATTCGGTCACATTGAAAACGTGTGCAACACTAGGTTGATATTATTAAAATTGCAGTTAATTCAATATAACTATGATGTTGAAATTACTCTTCCTAAACACTGCCCCAGTTTTCTAAACAGTTCTGATCTAAACATTAATACAGCAAAGTGTTCTGTCCACATAGTAGAAAATTCGCTTTGAATATATGTATCACAGAAGCTGTACCGATGGTACTCCTCCTCAAACAATAATGCATATGCAGCACGATGGAAATGGTTATCAAATATCAATCTGCCCTTATCCGACGGTTTGATCCTTGCTATCAACTATGCGGGGCAACTGATGTTGGATAAGTACCATTTTCTTTTAGCACGTGTTCTTTTCATCTTTTAGCGCATTTCGTCCTAGAAATATTTTTACATTACATCTGGTATACTTATATTACATCTGATGTGCAAAACGAGATGAATGCCTCTTTGTTTAGTTTTCTGTAACAATGTAATACTATTGATCGAAAAAAACAGTTCTGCATTTGAATTAATCTAATTTTGCTATTTAATACAACAAAAATAGTTGCGTCCTAATAATAGATAATACTTGTTCATTCTGATTTAAAATGTCTGTTTAATAACAAACCATAAAATTATAACAGAGGTGTTTCTGTTCAGGTAACAAAAGCTGCTGTTTAACTTGATTTAATTATTGTTAAACTGAGTAAAAATTGCTTAACTTAACACTCGTCGTTTTCATCAGAATATATGGAGATACGCACATTAGAGTAGAAGAGTGTAACGATAAAGAGTACATAAAACTAATAATGATACAATATAATGAATAATATCATATTTCCCTGTATAACAAAATTAATTACAATAAAGAAATTTATTGTTTATGGAATTTGATTGTGACTTAATATGGAGTATAAGCTAAGTACCACATGTTTATTATAATTAATGTACTTGAACAAAGCTACATTGAATATATCTAGATATGTATTACAGAAATAGTAGAGAGCTAGTGCATTTAGTGTGTTTTCTAATATAACATCAACAAACATTTCTAATTCATAGCATTAAAAGATACTTTGTGTTATACAGGTGATTAACTGCATGAGTATTAAATAAAATTTAACCGGTGTTATATCTTTACTACAATCTACAATTAATTGCATTAGACAGTTTGCTCTGTGACCGAATTGAATTGAAAAAGGTTTGTATGAAGAGCACTCAGATATAAACAAACGTATTAAGTCATATTTAAACAATCAAACACCGTAATTACGGTAAATTTGAACAAATCTGAACCTTTTCGTATGATTAACTAACCAATTTTCAATGGATGAACATTTCCTTAGTGTATCAAACTATATAAGAATTCCGTCTTTTTATCGACACAATGGACAAATTCAGAAAGACGATTGATATAAAAATAAGACATTTTTTGAGCTGCTGAATCGACTCCCAGAAACTCTAAATACATCCTATAAAATATGCAGTAAACAATAAACTCATATTTTTCATTCTTTTTGGGTACCAACCTTTTTTTTTACTTGTATTCACAACGTTCGTTAGAATGTATGTAAGTTTACTTTCAATGCTCATTACATATTCTTAATTTTAATTAAAACAGTGGAATTAATGAAGCGCGATGCATTATTTTAATGCTACTCGTTTTTTGACGAGGCGCACCGTGCTGTGCTTACACGGCTAATGTGCGATAACCTTTAGTGGTATTTTTTCGTTTAATTGTTTAGGCATTTTTTTCTTTGATGTTTGTCATGGGATCTTTTAAGTTAGAAAGTAATCTTTACTCGACTTTCAATTTATAGATACCAATTATTTTTGTGCTAAAATGTTTTCAAACGCTCCGAATGCCGGTAACTTGTCGCCATCCAAAAATACTGTCCTACACGATACCATTTGTTACTGATTTGTAACAAATTTAAAAACTATTTATATTCTTTCTTAAAACAAGATCCTTAATCTTAATTTGAGTTCTAATTAACGACGTAATTACCCGTATAAAAATAATCCATTAACAATAAACGTATTCATGTCGGTATATAAATACATAACGTATTACCTAATAAATAAACAGATTTGCACTATGAACAAAGCAACAAGAGACGAAATTCGTTTTTTTGCGTGTTTGAACTCATTGAACGCAACACTGTAACACATAACAGATGCTTGCTAATTGATACCAATAATGTCATAAACATATTTGGCTTCTATTGCTAACAATAAACAATCTGTTACCTACTTCGCGTAACCTAATAGAAGGGCTATTAAAAATAATTATGTGAAGTTGCTAGACAAGACATTGTTCGCATTTTTAATTAAAACCTT
Source organism: Protaetia brevitarsis (assembly GCA_004143645.1). Taxonomy (NCBI): domain Eukaryota; kingdom Metazoa; phylum Arthropoda; class Insecta; order Coleoptera; family Scarabaeidae; genus Protaetia; species Protaetia brevitarsis. Next base: position 42,802 of record RXPK01004283.1, read on the forward strand.
CTATTCTGATTACCACAGTCTTGAGTAACGGACTATCTTTATATAGTAAATACTCACTGCTATACTCAGAATACAAAACTTGGAATGAGTAAATGTAGATACACGTATACTACATTCATGTCATTTGGTTGTTTCTTCTGTAGTAATGCTTCGACTGAACGCTGCGATAATGTAATTTTACAGAAATGCAAAAGAAGGATCTTACATGAGTAATTTGCGAAATGAACGGCTATGCAAAGGTGTATTTCTTGCAGATGAAAATGACAGATTGGCTATCAAAGGAATTCAAATATTAGTTGAAAAGATTTGCATTAACAATAATATTGTTAATTTTGTGTCCATATACATAGTGACGAAGTCGAGCCCTAAACAACGAAGTATGACAAAGAAAAGCACTGGAGAAGTGCGAAGATTAAAGCTAAATGTTAAGAATTGTACACAAGTTTGTGACAATAGAGGCTTTATGTTAAAAGAAAGTAAAGTAAATATTGGCACATATACTTTTTTTAATCAATAATAATACAATTATCTTCCAATCCTAGAAATGTAATTACAAAATTTTAAAATAATGCATTAACAACTGCTTGAAATTTACCTGTGTTTTGCGTTCATCTACTGTTTTTTTGTTAATAATTAATTTTTATAAATAACATTGAGTCATTAGTCAATTTTTCTAATGTAAAATTTAGAAATGTTAAAATTACAAACGGGACATGTTAAAAACTATTAGAAATAGAGTAACCATCTAATGCAAAATGTACAGAGTGGGGGGAAAGAATTAGAAAAAATCTGACCTATGCTTCTGGAGCTCGATTTTAAAGAAAAATCGATTGGTGAAATCCGTATTTTTATATCTCCCGTAATATAAGAGATACAGAGCGTTTTCGTAAAATAAGCAATTTTTAAAAGCCCTTGTAACTTGCTTTTAAGAAAACATGAAATATCAAATTGAAATTACCATAATATTGAAACATTTAAACGAATTTTACCTCACCATTTATTGCACTAAAACTTATCTGTCATTGGTTCCCTCTTTTTTAGGGGGGTTTAGGGGTTTTGCATATACATACGCTTTACTTGACGTCACTTTTTGATTGACCAGCGAACAGTGTTGTTGGTTGTGAGTGTAAGTAAATCTAAATGGGTACCCCTCCCGTTTCGCAGCTACTTAGATAATGGGGTGGTGGATAAGGTGGGGAATGGGGCTGATGCACAGATGCTACCATTAAAATGTTCAAAGGTAAGTACGTACGTGTTATCTAATATTAAAGGATGACTGGTTTAAAAAACTTTGAAATAATACTTAGAGTCAGCGCCATTGTGTCGGTAATATATGAACATGGTAGGTGTGTACATTAACAAACATATGTAGGTATTTACTAGTTATTAGTTTTCTTCAGTAGGTAATATCAGCAAGTTATTATACTGATTGAAATTATATCAGTAACCAACGCCGAGTGGATACCAGGCCCAGGCATTGAGTGGGACGTATCCCGAGAACACCGGTCGCAACGACGGATACGCATAACATCTATACCTCTACGCATCAATATCCCGTGCGTACTCCTGGAGTACCCGATGCGCTACCTTCTCCCAAACATTGCAAAACTATGAAGTATGACAGTAAATTTATTTAATTACATAATATTTCTTTATTTATTAATTTTCCCTTACCGAGGTTTTTTGGTGTTACAGACACAAAATTGCTAGGTAATTATTACCCTTTAATAGTAGAAATGCTGAGATTAAGCAGGTAAGTATTATCAATTTAATATACTTATATTTTGGAAGGAAATAATGGCAATACTTCAAATAATACTTTTATATACTTCTATCAAATGTACATAAATTATTAAGGCATAAATATGATAGTTTCCAGTTGAGAAAAATTATTATTACATTTGAACTAAAAAATTGTTTCGCCTAACAAATTCACAGGTTTGGAAAACTGAACAAATTTTATTCTCAATATAAATAGATCAACTTCTTGCTTATATAGGAAGTTATGTTATATTCAATGTGATGCATTTATATTCAGATTGAGTAATTATTTTTTTGTGTGTAAGCGTAGCTACGCACGAAGCCGCAAATTTATTAATGTTCGGCGAATTGTTATAGTTCAGCCGAATTAAATTGAGCCTGGTATTATTTTGGTATTACGAATAATAGTGGCGGTAGGAATTGATCTTTAGGGATAATTTACTTCAAATAAATCGTGTGTAACTTTTGCTGAATTGCCATTGTAAACTTGCTTCACACTCCTGTGGCCTATAATATTCCATTTTTTTTTTATAAAATTACTGACCGCGATCAAAACTTACTAACCGTTATAAAATTTGAGGACCGTACCCGTACTCTAACTGCTAACTCACCTAAACTGAAAGTGAATTTACGCCTGTGTTTACGCATGCCTAGCGAATCGTATTCCTCGCTTCTCGCTCCGTAGTAAACGGAATGAGGCCTATGTTGAATTGATTTAAATTCAAAAGATTGATGTGGTGATAGCATTTTGTAGTAGTTAGACAAAGGTATAGAGAATAGCGGTGAGTGCTTGCCGCTAGACAGCGATAGAATGCGGATTAGAGATGATAAATCGAAGCGTATGTCTGACACGCAACCACCTAGCAGAATAATATTCGTACTTCTCGACTTTGTTAACTGATAGAAATCATATTTTTATCTTTCTTTTATTCAAACTTATAACGGCAATCGACAGGTCGAAAGTGAGCTCTTGGTAAGGGTGTAACTAACTTATATACCGTATTTTTCGGACTATAAGATGTAACGGATGATAAGACGTATTTTTCGGAATATAAGACGCATCGGACGATAAGATAACAATAGATTTTATTGAGAAAAATAGTTTAATGTTACCGTCGGACCATAAGACGCACCCAAAATTTGAATCCATTTTTCTATGTAAAAAACCCGTCTTATAGTCCGAAAAATACGGTATTTAATGTATATCTACATAACACATAAGGTTAAATATTATTAGATTTTAGAATATTTGTATAAATTATTTAGTTTGAGATTTCTGTCAAATTTGGTAATTGATGTGTTAAACTTCACTTTCAGTTTCATCATATTGCACCCTTTTTGAAAATTCTATTAATGCGCGGTTTACTCTGTTTCAAAAGCAGTCACTGAACAGATATTTTCACATCTCCATTAGAAAAAATCTTTGTATGATAGCACTACATAACAATATATTACTACAAGTTCAATAGTAATATAAAACTTTAAAAAAAAAAAGTTAAGATAATTTGCAACTGATCTAATCGAGGATTTAATATTATGTAAATGCTAAACTACTCCCGAATCAAGATTTAAAATCAGGTAAAATAGTGGACAAGTACAAATACTTCCTTAGTTTATTGAATTATAGCATAAAAATTACAAAAAAATATCTTACTTACAAGAAATAAGAAAACACTTAACATTGTCGCCAAAAAATCACTTCATAATATTCAATTTGAAAGAAGACGATTATTCCTTTTAACAACAGTTCTTGTTATTAAGTGGCACAGAAAATGGTAAAAGTTAAATCACCGACAATTTTGCTCATCATTCGTTTTTACACGACTGGCAATTTCGAATTGTGGCGGCGATCTTAACTCGCGCTGGCGATCCGAATAGGAAGTGCGCGATAATACAGCGAGACCCACTGAACGGATTGCGCGACTGAATGGTCTTCCATGGCCGCCTACCCCGTGAAGCGCGAGAAATGAGGTTTCTACTGCCAGCTCTCTTAACCGTAAGAAAAAGTGCGCTTTATGTAGGCTATTCACAAAGATGGGTTTGATAGTTAGACCGCTCCAATAAAGAACTCGAAACACCTGGGTTTCTAATGCATGAGTCTTTCAAAAGCGCTATCGCAGTATTTACATAGAGTATGCTGTTTATAAAGATGAAATTATAAATTAATACTATCGCAAATCAGTAAACAATTCTTTTTTCTAATTATAAAAACTGAAATCTAAAAAATACTTTATATTTAAGTCATTGATGCGTTCTATAAGTAATCAACACTCTATTAATTGGACCATCTTTCTTAAGTATTTCTGCTGAATAAGGAAGAATATCTACTTGTACGTGTCTCAATAGAGAGCTACGTCACACAATTTCAAGAATGTGACAGGCAAGGATAGTCATACCAATCATACCATATTCCTTGGTTATATCACTGAATTGTTTATACAATATGCCCCCGGATCGACTTTAAAAGAAGAATTTTTTTTTATTTTTGATTTCTCATAAATTTCACTCTTGTTGATTTGCTTTGCTTGTTTTCAAACCCTAAAAACACAAATTACTTTTTATTTAACTCGAACGGTTCTCGAGATAATATCATTTTTCTTCAAAATTTGGATTTGTTTTAGAAGTAACTGTAGTAGGCGGATTTCATTTAAAAATACCACTGCCAATTGTTTACAAATCTAATAAGTTTGACAGTTGTTACAAACTAATATAACTGCAAATCAAATCTTCGCTAATTTGAATAGTATTTATGCTATAATGTTAACTATACTACAAAGAATTTATTTAATTCAATGTTACGGAACTGGGGAAGAGTACTACCGAGTTGTTATCCAAAAATTCAACCAAAAATACCCGCAAGTTACCATTTCAAATTCCGGAGCAAAAAACTTGGTGACCAAATTCCTTAAAACAGGCTCGGTTTCAAACATTAAGAAGTCAAGGAAGTTGTTCGATGAAGACGATGCTGCTTCAGTTCTTGCCGTTCATTCCGTAAGAGAAGCTCCAAGGAGGTCTTTAAGAAGGGGGGCAATACAAATTGGAATAAGTAAATCTCATTTACAAAGAATCTTCAAGGAGAACAAAATTTTACTATTTCAACCGCAATTTAGGCAAACTTTAGAAAATGGTGATGAGCCAAACGTCTAAATTTTTGTTTGGAAATAGGCAACAGAGTTATGGATGATCTATATTTTCATGAACGAATGAATCGACCTTTTCATCTAACGGAGTCGTTTCATCTCAATTGATCAAATTTTAAACCGTAATTCATATTTGGAAATTTTGCAATTTTTTTTTAGCTTGATAAACTGGACGAATTGTCGTTAACTAACGAAGGAAATGTTTTTCCAGCACGATGGTTGCCCTGCTCATTATGCCAGAAATGTTCGCCAGTGGCTCATTACAGAGTTCCATGATAACTGGATAGGGACAAATATGGTATCATTTTATGGCCACCGAGAAGTCCTGATCTCACGAATAATGGAATTTTATCTATGGGTCGCGTTAAAACAATTGTGTACAGTGAGCCAGAGACAATGATGTAAAGCAATTAAAATAAAGATACAAAATGTAGTTCCAGTCTTATCAATTTTAGAAATAAACGCAGTTTCAATGAATTTAGGAGCTCGCATTGAATCTGTGCCAGAAAAAGAAGAGCATTATTTGAATAGAAAATAATATTTTGCTTTTTTGATAATTTTGATTTTATTTTACCTTTGTTAAATTTATTTAATAAAACTTAAGCCAATTTGTATATTTTCTAGCAAGAAAATGATTATTATCTTGAGAACGTTCGAGTTAAATAAAAGTATAATTTGTGTTTTGAGGGTTTGGAACAGCCAGGGCAACATAAACAAGAGTGAAATTTTCTGAGAAATCAAAAATAAAAAAAATATTCCTCTTTTAAAGTCGATCCGGGGACATACTGTGTATGTGCAGTATGCTGCATTCCTTGTTGGGCGTATTATCAGCAATGAACTATATATACAATATTGGAGAGCCGTCTTTAAACGTGGCAAAATAGACGACTTTGCCATGTAGTACATACTATCAAAAGAAATAACGCCTATTTTTTGACATATTATGATTAAGGCTTGGAATTAGAATCATTGTACTATCTAAAAATAATGTCTTGCATCACCCACTTGTTTCAATAGTTCTTACCGACATTTAATATTATATTGAAAGTTAAATCGGTCAATAGCATAAATTCCGGGTTCCCTTTACCTGCGGTTATTGCTTTTTTTGTCTAAAACTGGTGAAGAGGACATTTAATTGAGATAAACATAGGATTTTGCACGATATTGAAACGACTCAACTATACTATGAATATATTCAGTACACGTAAAGTGGGATTGTGACACGTGTACGTTGAAAACGAATAATGCCTTAGTTAATGATTTATACTCAAAGATTGCCAATTTGAAGAAAATCGACAAACTACTAAGCGTGGTCTACGATCAGTCTATAAAGATTGAAAAATAAAATTCGGTAATTATTAGAGGACAAAACAATATCCCAGCAATAACCCACGGTAGAAAAGGGATCTCCTCGTCGGCCAGTCAGCAGATAGAGTAATATCTTAATAGATGTCACTAAGGAAACGAAATCTTATGCTAAAGTTTTAAATTCCTCACTTAATAAAAAACAAGAAATAGGAAAATAATGTCAATAAATCGAGATCAAAGCGACAAAGTCTGAGTATATACCAGTTGATACACATGTATCGGAACACAACACAAGAAGTTCAAGCGAGCAGCTTACCAATAAAAATATAAACAAAACAAGAACTGTTCGTGGAAATCGAAAGGATACACCAATTTCCGCGGTAGGAAATAGGCGTTGGGTATTTGTATCGTAACTTCAACAAAAAAGTTCAACTACGGAACAAGATATTACAAAATACCTATCGGAAAATGAAATTGAAATTTTGACTTGCTACACTGTTGAAAATATTACGGTGTTGGCGTTAATTTTGCGCTAGTCAAATATTTTAGTGTTGATTTTTCCAAACTCTGCCAGACGAGTTGACTACGCGTATTTAATAGAACAGAAATGACTAGAATTTCGTGTGAATTCTTTGTTCAGATATGAGGATTGACAATTTTTCTAGGACATTCAGAAGCGTCAACCAATCAGAATTTTTCCCTCCGATAGAAATATAAGAAACCACACCTATTCTAAATACAGTATTGCATTATACGCACCACCTGCATTGCACGTTGTATCTGTTTTCGTGTTTGATTCTCCCGTATTAACATATCAAACAAACCACCAAATTGTGACTGACTTGCGAAGTGCAACCTCGTGTTATTAAACGTTAATTCCAGTGGGCATAAAAAAATTCAACATCTTAAAGATGTATTGGGAACATCTATTTACGCAATTAGTTTAGACTTGAAATCAAATACCATAAACATCACTTAATTTTATAATGGTTCTTCAAAAAATCATTTTAAAATTGGTACGTTTAGGTTGAAAACAAAACTTGTGAATGAGTGGTTTTGCATATTTATAATTGAGAAACCGTCTTAAAGAGAGAATATTATAGCACTAAGAAATAGGAGTTGCATATTAAAAAGACGTTGTGTTTAGGAAATGGTGTTAAAACACCCAATAGATCGCATTCATTTAGTTAAACAGCTAGTAAATTTGTCTAGTCTAGATCAAATAAAATGTGACTAGAAGTATTTTATAATTCCACGTGTCAGTTGACAAAATAACCCCTTAGCAATAGACAATACTTGACTATTTTGCTCGTCAAATTTAAACTTCTATAGTTCTCGACAAATAACACGAAAACAGTGTGGAGCTACTCCTGACTAATTAAATTGAGTCCAAAAAAGTGTTAAAATTTTCAACAGTGTACAAATTGGACATAAAATACACTGAAATTGCCGCATTTAAAATTTCTGTCTAAATAAGCAAAGTCTAAGAAATAAAACAAATGATTTGGAAATTTTTATTGAAAATGATGACAAAACAATTAATGCCATAGTCATTACGCAACACTGGCTAAGGCTAAATGAGCCTGCTATTATCGACGGTTACGTGTTAGCATCCTGTTTTGATGCAACTAATAATTTGCATGGTGGCTTGTGTATATTTCTTCAGTCGGGTATTGATTTTGTGGAACTTTCATCCTTTAAAGAAAAAGTAAGGAGCTGGTGTTGGAGTGCAATGCAGTAAAAATTCCAAAGTTAAAAATAATCATTATAATATTTATTGACCTCCGTGTGGGAACATACATATTTTTTTTTAATTACTGGACTCAATACTAACTGAACTTTCATTTAAAATAAATTACAATATATTACTGAGTAGTGATTTCAATATAGATTTAAGCAAGAATGACACAAGTTCAAAATTCTTCTTAGACAAACTAAGAACATACAACTTGTACCCATCAGTTGGGACTCCTACTAGAGTAACTAAAAGTTCTCAATCCGTCATTGGCAACATATTTGTCAACATGGATTGCTATAGCGGCGACGTAATTGCCTCCGCGCTGTTAGACCACTACACCGAAATCATCTGGTTTGCGTCAGAGGATCAACAAACTAAGGAAGAAGTAATACAAATTAGTTTGGTATTAATGAAAGAGGTATTCCGTGAATTTGACTGGGCTCCGATTGTGAGCATCGTTGAGGCTAACGACTGTTGGAAAAGTACGGAAATTGTGAGTTGACAGCTACGATGTACTGATTGACTAATATTAATGATTACTTATTCATTCCTCATCAAAGTTAAGAACGGGTACCAGTCCAACACTAATTAATATAAAATACGTACCTAATACTATATGGTGCTGCACCTTACTGATCCTAATGAGGTTGTGGGTGTTATACATGGTTTGAATAATACCAAAGCGACTGGACCGGATGGGATACCGGTGTTTCTCTTGATTTTTCTGCTCAGACGAACCGGCGATCTTATTGGCTCACGTTGTGAACATCTGTTTCCAGCAGGCTGTGTTTCCTGTAAAGCTAAAATCAACAATTATAAAGCCTCTTCACAAGCATGGTTATCGAACCGATTTTAACAACTACAGGCCAATAGCACTTATATCTACCATATCCAAGATCATTAAGGTGCTGATATATAACAGGATGATTAAATTTTTATCGTGACACAGCATTATCCATACCAATCAGAACGGTTTTATGAGGGGAAGATCTACAGCACGTGCCACCTTTCAGCTGATAGAAGAAATAACATCTGGTCTCAGTAATAAGGAAATCACTGTTTGTGCTCTTATGGACCTCTCTAAAGCATTTGACGTTGATCATGATTCTTTTTGCAGAAGATCGAAGTGATGGGTTTCAGAGGTGTGGTCCGGGATTTGCTGGGGTCATACTTGGCGGACAGGAAACTGTCTGTAAATTGTGCCCCCTCCCCTCCCCTCCCTCCTTCATAACTGTTTGAACGGAATGAGATTTGTGATCTTTTGCCTATAGAGATACTCACATGGCTTCTGATGTAATATAGAGGGCGTAGCTATCTTTAAAATTTTAAATGGAAAGTAATTTCAATTAGAAGCTCATTTAGAAGACATTTCTATTACTTTTATGGCAATGCAAACAGTTTCAAAATTTTCACCAACTTATCCAGGATGGTACCTAGCGTTACTTTTTTGATAATCCTCGTATTTATGTTATGGTTTATTCTCTATCTGATTCCGTTCAAAAGTTGTGAGAGGGGGAGGGGGCACAATTTACGATCTCACTGTATATAACTACATGGTTGTTTGTAGCACCTTAGTAGGGTACTCTGTTTTGCTACCCATCCCCACTATCTTTCCCCGTTTTTACTACAATATCGTAGTTCCATGTGTTTAGCTAATATATGTAACTGTTGGTAGTTGAGATACAAAAAATGGTTGTATATTATTATTATTATTCAATAAAAAATTATTTGAGATTCCTTCTATGCTATAACAACAATATTAAAATTTTATTGAAGGAAAAAATATTTCTTTAATACCGACAATTATATTATTTATTCTTTGCAAGCAGCAGAACTACTGAAATATGATTTTAAATTTTGGCGAGGTACTGTCAAACTTGTCAAACACTTATTTGTCTACACATCAAGGCTTTGCAATCGCGTTTGTGATATTTTTGAGATTAGGTAATTGTAAATTTTTAAATTATAACTGATACTTAACCCTTCATATAAAAATCGTATTAATTGTATTCATACAACGTGTTACATAGTGCTTGAAAAATAGGAGTACTGGGAACCGATATATTTACAAAATTTACTCGAGATATATTGTTCCTAGCACTTTTTCTCTGTACTCGGCCTTATTACTATTATAAGAAATTCAGTAGCAGTACCGAAGTAGCGCAAAATATTTATGAAATATGTATCATATATTTTTATGTTCTAGAAATATATGGTACTACTTGGGTAACTACCAGAAATGATCCTCTATCATCTTACTCACAAAACTGGCGAGTGATCTACGAACACATTTGACCAGAATTAACTAACCATTCCTCATCTTTTCATTGAAACTTCAACTTACATACTAAAATAATAATTCTGTAAGTTGATATACATACATTCTAAAACAAATAATTCTGCTACTTTAAATTTTAAAATAAATAATTTTAATAATTTCTTTTTTCACTAAGATACCTATATATCACTCATTTTAACTAACAGTTTTTTTTTTATTGTAAACCATCGTTTACGCTTTACTTTTGCATCTCATTAAGTCATTTTCATTCTTTCCCTATAACGCGCTTGATGTTTAATTTCACAAAGCTAGATATATTGACAAAGCGTTAACTTTATTGAAATGGTTATGCTATATTATACCGTTACCTAGTTAGTCGGCTTTATTAATATGCACGTAAAGAGTGTCATTTTGTCTTTTTCTAATTAACTAAACAAACATATAATCTCTCTTTTCTTCCGTAGTAGGTGTGAAATGACGAAAAATGCGTGGGAAACACCTACCACTTATTAGGCAAGAACTTTCACCAGTTCCACTTATATTATTTTGGTTTTTCTATCCAAAAAAGATCTCATGGATTCGCTTCGTATTTTCTTTCGACTTACTGAATTAGATGTGAATATGTCGAGTCATGTTTAAACAAGAGCAAGAGATGTAATTAGAGCAATATAATTGAGATTCTCGTATTTTAAACCGTTTCTCTTAAATAAAATAAGTTTTTTATCTGCATTAAAATATTTAAGGAGTTTCTGGTATAGTTATAAATAAATTTGGAAATCTGACTTTAAAAGTTACCAAATAAAAAATTACAAGAGATATTATTAAACTACGTTTTTAACTTTACTTGACAAAGATAGCCTAAATAAATCATAATATACTTTTATCCGCTCATACACAATTAATAAGGATCTACTTTCTTTAGGAAAAAAGTAACTATGATAACGATAATAAATTTACTCTTATGATGTTATAATATGCAAAAGAACTATTAGGCTTACAAAGAAAACACTCTGGTACGAAAATACGACTACAAAAAAGTATACTGTAACACTGTCAATTAAGGAAGTGTGAAGATTAATATAAGATTTTTTTTTAAGGCGGTTTACAGTTCGCAATTGTTCGTATTGCGTGCAATAAAATTGCGCGCAATGAAATATTAGAACACGTTCTATTCCGTGCAACACTAATCACTAGATTGCACATAGCTGATCGAAATCCATTGAATGCGCATGCGCTATTTCTATCTCGCAATACGAAAAATTTCGAACTGTAAAGGGGCCTTAAAGAATAATATCAGTTGCATCTTACAGTCAACCGTCCATTTTTGGGCAGCACTCCTACTAGGAACGTTTTATGAAGTTCTGATTTGAGGGTTGACGAATCCGTTAACGTTTTTGTAAACTGCTGTCTATTGCCAGTTAAGTGATTAGTTGCTGTCTAAAATTATGTGAAAATAAAGGTGTTGCTGCTGTGTGATTGGTAGATTTATTTATTTTGAAATTTGTATAAAAGTATACTGTCCTAAAAAGTGTGAGTAACCTACACCATTTCATCAGCATTAAACTTAAAAAGCGATTAAAATTTCCCATGAATATACTATTATATAACAGGCATATGCATCTTATTTTAATGAAGTAATCATGTTTTTTATTGTTTACATTTTCCGAGAAATTGCCCACTTGTTCTAAATTTTAAAATGCCATTCCATATTTTAGTGGTCCTATCGATCAAGTTACTGAATGAATAAAAGGTGGAGGCGCCGAGACATTGAATTATAAATCATAATAGAACACATTATTATTATTTAAAAAAAGACACTAAAACAACTAATTACAAAAAATAACATAAACAACATTCATAAGACTTCAAGTACTCGTTCATTAAAAAACTCGTACGTCCTTCATCGTTTCTTATACTTAAATTCTCGCTCAAGACGTTTTATGAAAACAGTTTTTTGGTACATAAGGCAGAAATTTTGTCTATCATTTCTGTCATCTAAAGAGACGTTTTGCCAGCCTCTTAAAGAGCCACGGGGCCATGGCCCCACCATTGCTAATCACACATTAATCATTAAAAAGCTTTTATTTATCTGTAAAAATAACGATAAATACACGTACGCGCACACATATTTAAGTACAGAACGAACGTTGCGATTCCCATGATTTGATGCAACGAAACGTGCTTTGTAGTTATTTACGCAGACAAATGGCGAAGTAGGACCACATCTAGATTGGCACTGATTTCAGACGTTTGTAGGTCTCTGCGCGGAGCTAGCGGAAGAAGGGGTAGTCGCAGTACACGCAAAAATTACAATGAAGTGGGGCCAGTCGTATCTTACTCCGCTGCCCGCTGGTTGCTCGAGTCATGCGTCATCAGTATACGTCCGTGCTCGGCACTGTGGGGGTACGGTCTCCCACTATCACGGTAGACAAGCGTGTAAGTCAGACGCCCGTCGAAGGCCGGCTGTTGAAAATAGAAACATATGTAGAAGGCCGTCGCAGTTAGTCACTTCGGTTTAGATACTTCCCCGCAATAAAAATTGGGTTCACGCATATTTAATATTTATCAATTATAGTAATAAAGTGTAGTATTATTCTAGGATGACATCTTTCTTAGGGTAAAAATTATGAAAATGAAACAATAGATATAATAACGGAGTTATTCCGGAAAAATACATCATAATAGTGTTTTAAAGGAAAAAAAAAAAAGCCATTTGCTTAGGTAAACAAACAAAGAAAATAAAAATTGTTTCCCATTCTTTGTAAGAAATACGTCCGCTTCTGCTTAGAATATCCATTATATTTTACTCGCCCATCTTTGCTTAAATAACTCAGGTGCTCTGTGTTGTGTTGTTTTCGTCGATATAAAAATGTAAACAAATGGCCCATGTACGTGCAATTTAAAAACTAAATATAAGCAATTCTGAACGAAATACGTTAATTAGTATTTCTGATAAGAACTTAATGTATTTTTCATTTCAAAATGGCTTCTAAATTTGTCTACAACGGTATTATTTTAGTTAGAAAGAAACGAGGTAATAAATTACTGCAAGCTGAGCTAAACTAATTCAAAACTTTGTAAAATTAATAAAATGGAAAGGGGAGTGGGAAGGGGAATAGTTGACCCGGGATTGGCTCCACCATTCAATATTATCACGGGTCGCCACTGAGTTTTATTAGAGGAATTCCAGTTTAAAAACGAGTTTTACAAACGGCAAGTTCAGGAAAGGCCTTTAGAAAGATTTTTTGTCTTTTTTTTTAATTTGGATATTAATCGCCCTTTTAAATCTTGAGATATTCCGGTACAAGTCGTGTATAAATCTTATAACGCACTAGCGTCTCTATAACCCATGAATGTATTCCGTCGAGTGTGTTTATAGCTTTACGGTAACATTAAATTAGAAAACGTGAATTTACTTGTACTGCTAATGCCGCTACATGATTATTTCGGGCTCAATTATTTAGAAGGAAATATTCTGCTTGCAAATACTTTATTCTCACATCATTCATAAAAATACACTAATATTTTATAAAACTTTTGTATACATATTGCGTAATACAGATAATTTGAATTTCTCGCTAATAGGAATAGAAAATCCAAGGCGGTCATCGGTTCGAAATTTCAAAAACCAATGTATAAAGTACGACAGTGACGCTACCCATATATACAGGCTGATTTTTTTTATCTTAAGACAACGAAATATCTCTAAAACACTGGATCAAATCAAAAAAAGATCTTAATAAGATTTGTTATAATGTAGGGGTTTACTGAATTGTGCCAAACTCGACCCCCCCCCCGTGTGGGAGGGGGGACAACTTTGAAATCTTAAATGGGAACCCCATTTTGTATTGCAGATTCGGATTCTACGCCATCAAGTATGTAGTTTTTGTTTGAAACTTTTTTTCGATTCGTAACAGATTGCGCTGTAATCGCAAAAAACATGATTGTGAACGTCTAGAAAAAATACACAAAAAGAGAAGCAAGCAAACATGATTTTGTGTTTTTTTTATTTTAATATAAACTAACATTTCAAAAAGCCACGTGTTCGAAACTGTGCCTCTTTACTTCGATACATTTATTTATTCGCAATTGCTATTCAACGATACAAAACCGTACTTTATTCAGTACTTGACAAGCTGTGAATACTTACACACCGTCCGATCCCCATTTAGATTATTAATTATTAATCCAATACAAATTAGTTAGTGTTGAATATTTGAACAGTAATAAGGCTATAACATTACAAGTGAGAAGTCGTTGTTGAATGGCTTTTTGAAATGTTAACGCTCCTCACGTGCGTAGTAAAAAGTTTCCCACTACACGACAAGGTCATGATCTGTGCTGGTCTACTGCTCTGAACGGTAATAGAATCGTCCGAAGTGAGAACCAAAACAGACCTATGAAAGTAAGAAATTATTTTTTTATTAAAAAAAGTTGTTTGCCATTGTGGGTTTGTATTACTTCCTGCTATATAGTTTATATTTAAAATACGAGAGATTTACAATGTTCTGTAGATTCTAATTAGCTATCCATGTATAATATATAGTATATTTCTTTTATTAACAGAAGTGAAAATAAATTAAAAAAAAGTGAACTAAATTCAATGTAAATTTGAATGATTCGATAGGCTGTATAAAGCAAACTGTCCAAGTTTTCAATTTTGCTACATGCTATAGCCCCAATCAATTAACTTAAAACTAACTGTAAGTTTTCTATGCAGCCGATATATAGTACGTCTAACAACGAGGAGTTAAACGGAACTGAACACAAATGAAATGAGCGAAGTAAAGGTATTCTGTAAAGTAAAGTAGACGCTATCCGGAGAACATGGTGATTTTATGATGCGAGCGTTCCCGCGCAAGGAGAGTTAAACTTCTGATGTTACACTAGGTTTGTTCGTTGGTGTTACACCAATTACACTGGTGCATATTGTTGTTATGTATTTAACAATAATACACGTGGGTTATTTACTTTAACTGTTTATTTATATCGTGTGAACACTACATTACTTTATTAGAACACATCCTTACACTCCTAGTTGTCTACTCAATGTTTCTCATCTATCGTCTGCCTAGTATAACTTACATCAGATAGAATAGTCATTTGGCCTATACATAACATCCCTCCCCGTTTAGTTAACTATTATAAATTCAATCGCTCTGGGGTTTAATCCTTCTGCCATCTTACGCACTTGAGGAACCTCGGAATCAGGTATGGGGCTAAGGATTTGGGACTTGGGGCGTAATTTCCTGATTTGCGGTATTAGGCATTTCCGTAGACGTTTCGGAATTGGTTCTTTTCCTTAATCGTTTCTTCATGGTCTTTTCATTATTTGTTTCATCTCGTTGTTACTGTTGGCATTGATATGACTGGAGTAACTGCTGTAACTGACTTATTCGCCTTTATGTCCTCCGCATGGACGTATCTTATTTCTCCCTCAGTGTATACTAAATAGGTATACGGGCTTACCATCTTGGCGATCTTCCCTTTTAATCCATTTTACTCCATTCTTTTATTGAAAACCCATATGATTTGTCCCTCTATATACCTATTCCTGCTTCTTTCTGATCATAGTCTTTCCTCTCTTCATTTTTCTATCTCTCCCGTCTCTTTTACAGTTCCCAGTGGGTCTTGCTATGTCTAGGTTGGTTTTTTGGGATACGTCGGAACATTAATTCCGCCGGGCTGATTTCCAGTGACAGAATTAGGGTTATTCGGTATTTTAATAGGAAATTCTGGATATAGTGATTAGGACTACTTTCCCGTTCTTATCAATCTTTCATTTGTTTGAGATTCTTTTTTAAAGTATGGACTTTTTTTTCTACGGTTCGTTGGATCGTGGGTGTAACGGCGGATTAAAGTACATTTATTCCATTTGCTGCGCAGAATTTCGATATATTTCGCCATTAAGGGTGGGCCATTATCGGATACAATTTTGTCAGTAGTCCGAATATTGAAACTATTTCTCAATTTATCTATTGTTTCCTGCGAGTTAGTACTTCTTGTTTCGTAAACATCCATCCATCGCTATAACTATCTATTATGATAAAAAATATTTTTGAAAAATTTGGAGAAATCAATATGTACGGCCTCCAGACTTTTATGTGATTTGTCCACTAGTGAATGTAAATCTTTTAGCTTTGTTTGGTAAATTTACATTCTCGCAACTATGACAAAGTCTCGATGTCCGCTTCTATTCCTGGCCACCAATAATAACTCCTTGTTAACATCTTCATTCTTACGTTCCTATATGGCCTTCATGTAGCATTTGAAGAACAACGTGCGTAGTTGATATGGTATAACTACTCGATTAGTCCAAAGGAGAAACCACCTTCTGTGGATAATTCATTTCTCGCGTATAATAGTTCTTAAGATTCACATCTTTATCAGTTCCAGTGCCATCCCCTTTTGTATAGTCAAGAATTTACATAAGTTTGATCTTTTAATGTGTTGCTAGCAACTATATCGGCCGTTAGAGTGATGTATCCATCTCGATGACAGCATGGACCCCGTTGACTCTGGTAACGCAATCTCGAAATGCGTCGCATTACCTAAATATTTACCCGGTCTGTATTTTATAGTATAGCGGTATGTTGACAATATTATTGCCCACCGTTGACTCTTTGATGCTGCTTGAACAGGGCTTTTTTTTTCTCACCTAGAATGTTATTCAGGGTTTATGGTCCGTATAAATTGTAAAAGATCTACCATATATAAATTTGTGAAAACGCTTCAGTGCGAAGATGATCGCCAAGGCTTCTCCGTTCAATCTGGGCATAATTTTTCTCAGCATTCGTAAACGTAGAAGATGCAAACATGATCGGGCGTTCATCCCCATTGATTATGTGACTCAATACCGCGCCACAAGCATACGGAGACGCATCCGTGGAAATCACAATCTCTTCATCAGGATTATAGTGTACTAGCAATGAACTTTGTACCAATGCTCTTTTGCTCTTTTCAAAAGCTTCCTTGCATTCATTAGTCCACTCAAATTGTACATCTTTCCTTTCTAAGTTATATAACGGTTTCAATAAATCAGAAGACATGGGTATAAATTTATTATAGTAATTTAATAATCCTAAATATGACCGTAGTTGCGTTAAATTTGTCGGTGTTGGTGCATCTTGTATTGCTTTAATCTTAGTACTTGATGGCTTAATTCCTTCTCTTGATAGTCGGAATCCCAAAAATTCTACTTCTGTTTTATTAAACATACATTTCTCAAAGTTTACTTTTACGTTAAATTTCTTTAATCTTTCTAACACTACAATAACATTGTTCTCACATTCCTGTTGGTCTTTACCACTTACGATAATATCGTCTAAATAACATGCGCATTGAGGTAAATCTACAAGAATTTGTTCCATGATTCGTTGGAATAATGCTGGTGCACTAGCAACCCCAAATGGTAAACGTTTATACCTATACAAGCCTTTATGGGTATTTACAGTGACCAATTTTTGACTTTCTTCAGTTAACTCACATTGTAAATAAGCTTTCGATAGATCTAATATTGAAAAATATCTACCTTTTGACACTTTATAGATAACCTCTTCTACCAGCGGTAATGGGTACTGATCCACCTTCAAACAAGGATTCAGCGTTACTTTAAAATCGCCACATATACGAATTCCTCCATTCTTCTTCTTCACGGTAACAATTGGACTGCCCCATTCGCTGTAGGTAACCCTTTCAACTACTCCTGTCCTCTCCATTTCATTCAGCTCCTTTTCGACTTCATTACGTAAAGCATAAGGAATTGGATAAGGACGGTGAAACACAGGTGTTGATTCCTCTTTTAAACATAAATTTACTTTAAATTTACTAATTACTTGAGAGTGATCTTTGTTGAAAACAACACTAAATTTCTTTTCTAAACTTTTAGCAAATGATTTATATTTCATTACATGCATCTACCTTACTAACACAAGCTGTATTTTTGAAAACATTTTTCCACTTTGGGATAAGAGTATCTAACCAGTTACGACCTAATAACAAAATGTCACGATTATTATTAACAATATAGAGTGGTAATCTATTACATTGTTTATTGAATTGAACCTTTACCATAGCTAAACCAACTAAATCCAATTTATTACCTGCCACCGTTACTAATTTAGTATCATTAACATCTAGTTTTATTTTACTGAAATATTTCTCAAATAACTGTTTACTTAAAATACTTACAGCACTACCTGTATCTACTTCAAAACTTAACTTCTTATTTTCTATTATTAATTCTAAACATAATGACTTATAAATACTGTGTACATCAAATTCAATCTTCCTACCACTTCCTCTTCGGTTCCGCTTCCTTCAGCCTCCACACTTCTGATTGTGTATCTACACCATGCACTTTCTTTTTGCTGAAACAATATTTTGCTATGTGTCCTGTCTTATTACAATTGTAACATTTCCAGTTTTTCGGACAATCTGCTCCATGACTTCGACCACATCGAGTACACTTGCTACCTTTGTAGTTAATCTTGCCACCTCCCTTTCGTGGACCATTTACTTTGCCACTGACTTTATTTACATCTTGCGCCACAAATTCTTTACATTCTACCTGTACAGCTTCTACGGCTAAAGCTATTTTGCAGGCATCATTGAACGATAAATTACCTTCGGCCAACAGTTTCCTTTGAATACTAGGGTCTGTTAATCCACACACAAACTTGTCTCTAAGCGCTCTGTCCAGAAATGTACCAAATTCACAGTATTTAGCTAAACTTTTTAAGTTTATGATATATTCAGAGATCGACTTTTCGCCCTGATTAGTCTGATAAAATTTAAAACTCTCAGCGATAATTAATTTCTTGGGTGCCATACATCCTTTTAGAATGTTTTTTAACTCATTATATGTTTTACTTTTAGGCAATTCCGGTGCTAGCAAATCTTTTAACGTTTGATATGCTTCCCCTCCAATTAAGGTACAAAAGAGTGCTACCTTTTTATCCTGATCGACAACATTACATTCAAAAAGATAGTCCATCCTTTCCCATATACGTTTCATAGTCAGAGTTTGACGTAAGATGTTCTATACTGCCGATTAACGCCATTTTGTACACACTACTTTTTCCTTTAGTTTCTACGCCTTTTCTTCCACTGATACACACGATGTCCACTCGTCGCCAATTTATGTTATGTATTTAACAATAATACACGTGGGTTATTTAGTTTAACTGTTTATTTATATCGTGTGAACACTACATTACTTTATTAGAACACATCCTTACACTCCTCGTTGTCTACTCCATGTCCCTCATATATGGTCTCCTAGTATAACTTACATCAGATAGAATAGTCATTTGCTATACATAACAATTTCCAATTCCATCCGATGTTCATTTGCTTTTTCCATAATTTGCTTAACTACATGAATAGCATCTATTGTCGAACGCCCCTTCATGAATCCTGAATTGGTACTCTCCTACAATAGTCAGTGCTATTTTCGCTAAACGACTCTGGATTAGTGAGGATACTATTTTATAAGCAACACTTAATAGTGTAATCCCTCTATAGTTATTACAATTTTGCTGATCACCTTTTTTGTGTATTGTCAAGATTTGCCCATTCCTCCATTCTTCCGGCATCCTTTCTTCTCTCCAAATTCTTTTTACTAGGTGGTATATGTGTTCAATTAGCTTCTCTCCTCCATACTTTATTAGTTCTAGGTTCAAACCATCCTTCCCGGTGCTTTCCCATTCTTCGCATTATGAATCATTAGCATAACCTCTTCTTTCGACGGCTCCTCCTCTTCATCATCTATTGTTTTTTCATTTCTACCTTCGGATTCCTCTCTTATCTCCTTCTCACAGAGTAACCCCTTGAAATGCTGTACCCATATTTGTTTGTATTGATTTCTTCCTCAACAACACTTCCATTTTTTATCTTTTAGGCAGTAATTACGCCTTATATTGTTTTTTCTGTTCATTAATTTTCTTGGAAGAGCTTTTAGTGTTATTATTCATTCTATCATTCTCGATCTCCTTTACGTTATTATTTCTCCACTTTCTCTTACAGTTTCGCATAAATTTATTGCAAGCATTCCTCATTTTCTTATATTCATCTTCGTCCTCCTTATGATTTGAACTAAGCCATTTCAATCTAGCCTTAACCTTCTCTTCTAGTTTTTCTCGACATTCTTCATTAAACCATTGCTTTTGTGTTATTTGTCCTTTCCCTTCCTATTGTTTCTGCAGCTGCTTGGTGTATACATTCTTTTATTGTTTCCCACTCCTTATCTATATTATCCCTTACTTCATCTTTTTCCCCTAACAACATTTCCAATTTCATTTCATATTTCTTCTTCAAACTTTCATCTCTAAATTTATTCACGTTCCATTTTAATCTACTGTTTACTTTTGGTACTGCTTTCCTTACTTTTTGGTTTAGTTTTACAGCCACCATAAAATGATCGGAATCTGCGCACGCCCCTCTATACGATCTCACATCCTTCACCGAAGATTGTTTCCTCCTGTTTACTAGCACATGGTCTATTTACGTACAATATTTCTTATCTGGTGACATCCATGTTACTTTATGTTCCTTTGGATGTTTAAATTTCGTGCTGCTTATAATCATATCTGTCCTAGACGCTAAATCACATACCCTTCTCCCATTATCATTGGTTTTTTCATGGACAGTATATTTCCCAGCTACGGTCTCTACATAGTTTTCCTTTCCAATTTGAGCGTTAACGTCTCCTAAAACTATTACCGTGTCGTGATTCGATATTTTTTCGATTTCTTCTTCGATTTTTCTATACATCTCTTCTTTATCTTCCTTACTCGCATTTTCGGTGGGACAGTACACATTTAAGATTGATAAATTCATCGGATTGGCTTGTATTCTGAGGTATGCCATTCGTTCATTAATCGGTTTAAATTCTAATATTTTTTCTCTTACTTCCCCCATTATCATAAAAGCAACACCATTTTGCCCTTGCTTTTCATTTCCAGAATATCTAATGGAAAAGTGTTCCTTGTTTATGACTCCTTGGCTCCTCCATCTTGTTTCCTGAATTGCCGCAATTTTAACACCATATCTCTTCATTTCTTCTCCTATATCCATCATTTTTCCTGGTACCAATAATGTTCTCACATTCCATGTAATTATCTTAATTTCGTTTCTTCTTTTTCTTTGGTTTTTGCTATGTTTAATATTTTTTCCTTCTTTATTTTTTAATTCCTCATTTTCTTCTTCAGCTGTTAATTTATCTTTAGGTCCCTTATCATTTTCATTTGTCCGTCATCACTATTTCCATCCGTTTTTTCACTAGCTAGTTTTTTGAATTTGCTCTTTCTAGTTCCTCTTTACGTTTATTCCATCTCCATTCTATTCCATTGACCACAATCTTATTATACCCGATTTTAACCGTTTTACCATTAGATCTTTCTTCTTTAGCTACTTTCCTTATCATGCTTTGTTTTTCCCTTTCTTTCTTTGTTAAATCATCATTAATAGAAATTGTGTGGCTTCTTACCTCCTTTAATTTTTTTTTTTCTCCATAATTTTGGTTTTTATCTCTTGATCTTTTAGTGCTATTAAACATGTTTTATTGCCTAGTTTAGTAACATTTTGCACCGCTACATCGATATCCAAATGTTCTTTTATAAAGGTTTCCATTGTCACTTTTAGGGAATTTGGATTGTTTGTATCTATAGGCATTCCCGTCATTACTATATTATTTTGCCTTTGTTCTTTTTCTCTCCGTTCCATGTCAATTCTTATTTCTCTAACTTCCTCTTTAATCTCCGCATTTTCCTGTTTTAATACCTTGTTTTCCTTTTTCAAAATCTCATTTTCTTGTTGTACGCTTATTATACTTTCTTTAATAATTTCTTGTTCTTCTCTTAGTTTCTGTATTTCGTCTCTTATTTCTTTTTGATCAATCTTAAATTCTTTCATCATATTTATAATCAAATCCAACTTTCCCTCTTCTTTTTGATGTTTTGTGGGTGTCCTTACTATAATTTTACTTCTGTCAAACGCTGCATACACTTCCGCTTCACCTTTCCTCTTTTTATTCTCTTCACTTGAATCGCTATCCATCTTTATTACTATTTGTATGTTATTTATTCTTAGTACAGCCCTGCGTTCGCCAGCGACTTTTTGATCCACCAGATGTTTATCTGTGTACCGCGCAAAAAGATCGATCCCGGTCAACCGGTCGGAGAATCGATCTCTTATCGGTATGCTCTATCTGCTTTTATTCCCGTAAATTCTCTCAATTATTTTTACTATTTTCCACTTTTCTTTTCACTTTTTACTCGGAGCGCTTTAATAGCAACACTCACTCAACGTGCCCAGACCGGACCGTCATAATTTTTTAATATATCTCCATAAAAAAAATCTGGCTCGTTAGATCTGGAGATCTTGCTGGCCAATTCTGTGGACCTCCGCGGCCTATCCACCTGTTGATATACTGCCTATCTAATTGCTCCCGAGCGCTTATTTGAAAGTGCGCAGGAGCGCCGTCTAATCGAAATCAAAGTCTTTGTCGAATATTAATAGGTATATTTTCCAAAAGTATTGCTAAGTTATATTTTATAAATTTTAGAAACATGGCACCATTCAAGTGACCATCAAAAAAGTATGGCCCTATCACCTATCACGTACTTTCCAACTATTCCGCCCCACACATTAACAGACCATCGATGTTGATTGGTTCTAAAGAAATTGGGATTCTCGTCGCTGTAATAATGAAAATTATGCCCATTAACTAATCCGTTGTTATGAAAAGTTGACTCATCCGAAAATAACACATAATCGAGAAAAATTTTCATCATCTCCTAACTTTTCTAGAACCCATAAACAAAATTCAAGCCGCCGATCATAATCTACTTCCAAAACTTCTTAATGCAATTGTATGTGGTATGGGTAAAATTTGTTCATCTTTATAACTCTTCTAATCCTCCCTCTGCTTCTCCCTGTAGTTTCATTTATTTTTCGCTGACTTGTATACGGATTTTCAACACAAGAGATTCAAAAAACTAAAATATCATTTCCTTCATTTCCGGTAATCGGTTTTTGTCGTTCTGTTTTCTTTTAACACACACTTCCTGTATTTCGGAATACTTGCAGCAAATTTTCTAAAGAACGCTTATCGGGATGGCGTCTGTTGAGATATTTTTGCGCATAAATTCTTGATGCTAACAAACAATTTCTCATTGTAAATAATTAAAATGCTTTTTAAGTAACCACGAACAACAATGATGCGCAACTGACAAGTTCTGTTATTGTCAAATGAATAATAGCGATATTTTTAACTCAACCTACTTTTGAAAAAGAATTGATAGGAATTAATATTTGAAATAGAAAATTCTAAATTACTAAGAAACTATAACAGATAGGTATAAGAAGCATTAATGCAATCTTAAAGACCATTAAAATTACAATCTAAATAAGGTAATAAATACAGGTGTTCCATTTACAATAAGAAAGTTGTTTGTCTTTAAATATAGCGAAAATTAAAAGTATGTTTTTGTTTACCCTGTATAATTTTTTGCATTACTCTTATTTTATTATCAAGTGTAAAGCTTTAGTTAAAAAATAAATATAGTTTAAAATATCTAGCTTAAATATGCATGACAGGCGTGCCTCTTAAATTTTGGTCTACATTTTGAAGAATAGTTAATTATCTCGTAAACGAGTTGAGTTAGGTATAAGAAACCTAACACTAACTTGCTTTTATAGCTAGTCTGTACTATCAAAATATGTATAATAATATACAGCAAACTAAAAAAAGCAAACCTAAATTTGTATAGTCCGATGTAACAAAAAGCCAAGTTGGCACCTTAAACCAAACTAAGAAAAACACCCCTCAAGGGGAGAAAATAATGATAACTTTGACTTGAGTAAACTTTTTTTGAACCTGAAGATAGCTTAAAAATAATTCCTGCTAAAAAAAAATATTCATTTTTTTCTGCTTTTATACTAATATCTCGAATGGGATGGCATCCACTTAGCTAATTTCGTATTTTCACTATGCGTGACAGTGATACTCATTCACCTTAATTTCAGTTCTATAGCTTTAGATGCACTTTATATATTTATATATTATCTTATCAGAGTAAAGCAATAAAGTTCCTGAGGAGTTTAGAGGCAACAATATACAAACTTTTGAATAGAAACTAAAACAACTTCTAATTATAAAAGGCTTTGTCTTTAATTTCTATGTAGGCAAAGCACTGATTTTTTAATAATATACTGCGAATAATTTTTTTTGTAAAAGATCGAATATCTAAAAAGAAGTTAAGTTTTGTTGTCAGGAATTTAAAGAAATTCAAAAATGTATTACCATACAGATTACAGAGCATACAGTTTCATTTGAAAAAAAAAGCACCTGCACCTATATGTGGAAATAATATTGTATCATAAAATACTTGATCTTAGATAACTTTTATTTAAAATACTTTCCAAGTGACCGATGCCTGATAAATGACACACCGTATATAACATTATTTAAAAATATGTTGTATACTACATTATCCTAATACAATTAATTCTAAATTAATAAATTCATCATTACTCTTGATCGCAAAATAGCATAATACTTGATTTTCCCGCCATCTCTTGTCCAATTTCAAATAAAATCGTTCGAGTCGTGCGCCTCCTGCACACAAATTCCTCAAGTACCATATCGATTTCTATCCCCACCACTAACTTATCCCGGTCGCGAGAATTCAATCCAAATCCGTCCGCCGAACGTCATTCTTTTTACGACCTTTCGTAGGCGAAGTTGTGTGCTCGTGCCGTGCGGTACTGTGTGCGTGCAATTGAATCTCATTATTAAAAAAATCTTTACGATTTACGCGAAAAAATCCTCCAAATTTCGCATGTTCAACTGGATGAAATTGTGTCGCTCAATCAACCACGATTTCCGTTGAACTGTCTTTGCGATTCCACCGTCATGAAAATGAAGCAATATAGGTTTTTAATATTTAGTTTTATCATTAGAAGTCCTTTTTTGACTGTTGAAAAGTGTCAGAGCAATTTATATTGAGAGTAATAACAATTAGTAAAGTGAATGAACCATAACAGATTGATATAAAAAATCCAAGTGTGCCTTGTGTGTGTTCAATTAAACGCGAAGTGAGGTTAAGGATTTTTTTAACGTTCATCATTTTGAACATTCGCAGAATTACTTATTTAGATATTTAGTCACACATACGGAAAATTTTGCTGACGTTAATCGCTCCTACCGTCAAGGACTTGTGATTCCGCGTGTCAAATATCTAATATTTGCTCCCCTGAATTTTTTCTGCCGCGTGCCTGCCTTTTCGCGGACTATCCTCTGTGGAAAAAATTACGGATGACCGATATGTGCTCCAGTGAAAATAGCAAATTGCTGCCGATTTCTTCACTTCACCAATACTGCTCTCACTCAGAAGGTGTAATTTTGGACAAGACGAAGGGCCTGTGCACAAATAAGCCCGTGCGTGCAATGGAATCCCGACTGGTGCGTCCCAGGATCGGATACAGGGCGAAGAACGACCCCGGTGACTGACATACTGTACGCCCCGTCCTAGCGAGGCGCAAACCCCTGATGAAGAGCATTTGATATTGACAGGTCCAGACTTGTTTAGCGTTAAAAAGGTAAGGAACCGTTATTTGCCAAATTCAGAGCTATATAATCAGTAGAAATGCTCACACATCCATCGATCTATGTAAATGTGCTATAAAATTTAATAAGCAGGAAGATGAGTCAAAAATGTATTTCGTAATAATGCAATCTTGTTACAACCAGTTCAAATAGGTACACGTGAATTAAAAAATAAATGTGTGTAGATATGCGAAAAGTTTAAGCTGTCTTTCATTGTGAGAGAATCCTATTTTTTATAAATACAAATAGTTAGTACTTCCCTGCAAACATTTAGATCTCGTATCTTTACCTACGTTATCATGGGGAAAAACCCCATCTACACATTTTATCTTCGCCTTATCTTTATATATGTGAAGAATATTATAGTGTATTGTTCTCATATTTTGTAAAACATTTTTATTAATATTTTCTAGTCGAGTTTGTCTATAAAGTAATGACTGTGCAACTGAAAATTAATGATCCAGTTTTTGACGTGAGCCAATCTTTTTTTTTTTGTTTGGAGAAAGGTATTATGTTTTTACAATTTTAAGTTTGAGTAATCCTTACTCATGTTTCTTAGAATCTGTGAAAAAAAAAAATATAATTTCAAGTACTTAAAATTTTTATGGCTTTAGAAATTACATTCTCTAAAACATTTCCTGTTTCAAACATATTCAAACGATTTTAAATTTCAGATGTTCTTAGTATCTTTAATTTAATTTGCTGTCGAAATTATTTATATCACGACCTGTTTGATGATTTTTAACAGTTTGCTTTATAATTTACATAATATCAATGCGTAATGTGGGCTTGGTTAAGTATTTGTAGATAACATTATATCTAAGAGATTAAATGTCATTCACTATTCTTTAAAATTTTATTTTTATCGCTTTTCGTCTGTGGGCTTTTCCAATAAGTTTCT
>RXPK01004284.1:0-51544 GCA_004143645.1 Protaetia brevitarsis
TCGATGAACGTCGATATAAGTCCATTAGTAAAACGTAATGGACAAAGCTGACTACATTGATGTATTGAAGGTTGTACAACGACAGCTGGGTATGTACGATGACGAACAGGGTGGACATTGTTGTCGTTAAGATACAAAATAAATTTTTTATTAGGTATTCTTTAAGAGAAATGAATAGTAATAATAATATTGATATTAATTATAAACTATGGTAATATTAACATGTTAAATGTAAGTTATTATAATAAGTAAATAATGTTAAAAATGTTAAAATTTTAACAGCTTCTCTGTTCATGCAATTGATAGGGGCTACGCTGATTATTATACGTATGGACGATAACTGGTAAAAATAATATAGGACGCCCTGAATGATAAAGGAATATTTACTTTTAATTATTGTTAAAATATTCTATCATTTTTTAAATCGCCACACATTTTAACCGCGGAAGGACGACGAGGGCGAGGCTGAATCGAGCATTCTGTAAACACCGGCAGCGTTTGAAGCATGTTGAAGCTGTGCATAACAGTTTTTAGCGTTTCGATTTTCGATGGCTAATTTGCAGAGTGAGAGTGTGTTAATAAAAGGTAATTATAATATATCGCACCTTTTGCTTATAGTATAAGATATAAACAACTATAGTTCAATTCACGAATTGTTTACCGATGCCTCACAATAGGTTATGTTCTGTGGTCACAACAACTTCTATAAGCTGCATAAGCCGAAAATGGCCGAACATTGTGATGCTTCGGAAAACATTAGTAGTATTACATATTTTCGCATTGTATGAGATCTCTTGTAATAATTTTTGCACGTATGAATTAATCTGTATGTCATTGTCATCTCAATAAATTTATATGCAGGTATACATAATAAGGTGTATATAAAAAGGAAGTGCCTCCATAGCCGGCCGGCTTTTAATTTTTAGGCATATTCTAACCGGTGCTGGCTTTTTATTTTGGTGTATTATTGCCGGCCCGTTTCTTATGCCCTTACCGGCAATATATGCATTGTTGTGAGAGTGAAACCCTCCACAAGTTTAAACATTTTAAAGGTATCCAAATGGTTCTAAAACACTTCGAGGTATCCCAAACAGTTTTAAACATTTCAGTATCTATGTTATATTTATTAATTATTATTATAAAAAATTTGGTATCAGTGCCGGTTAATATACGCGTAACCGGCGCCGATTAAAATACGCGTAACTGGCGCAGCTACGGAGGCACTTCTATATAAAAAATCAACTTCAATATAGTATAGTCGTATTTAGGTACCCTCTTATTTGTGACTATATAGGTTGTAATGATCATTTTGCGTAATCTGCATGTATGAAGCATTCAGATTCTTTAGGATTTTTTAAAATAATTTCTAATTAAACTTTCGATTTTCAGAAAGTGCGCAAAGTGTTTTTCCCACTACTACAAAAGCAGGTGGAAACGAAATAGGCAGATGGCTACGTCGCCTGCAGCGAAAGGGAAAAAAGGAACTAAATAAATAAATATATTAATAACGTGAACTTAAATAATAAATATATATCTCAAGTATTCTCTTTTAATTAATGAATTCCATCTTATTGACTGATAAGGCCTTGAAGTTTATATAAAACAAACGATATGATAACTGATTTACATCAATCAAAAGTGGGCTCCATTTGTACCCCATATAAGAGCAACAGAAGGTGTTATGCAGATTTTATATTTATGTTTAAACATACTTTTGTCTTTATAATCAATGTAAATAATCATACTCTTAGGTATTTTTTTAAATTTATTAACTAAGCGACAATATTTTAAACTGCAATCTAAAAGAAGTTCCAAATATGGATGTTCACTGTACATCCACGTTACGTCCACGTGTTGTGCGTATGTACTTGGATCAACGTACATTGGACGTATACAATGTACATCCAGTGTACATACAACTTTGTGAACTTTGGATGTCTAATGTACGTCCAAAAGATGTCCACTGTACCATCACAGGACGTACACTGTACGTTGATTTGTACACAACTGGACGTTTGGTGTACGTCCATTGAATGTATATGTGCTATCTGGGGTATCAGTTAATCATTAATGAAGAAGCCTTTGTATACAAAGGCGAAACGAGAATGAAACAGTATTATAATTTTCATTTTTGTTTGATATTTGAATAAGAGGATTTCCGCCAATAACCACGAGAACATAAATAATCCTTATATTATTAAATCAACGGAAAAGAAAATAAATCAAAATAAAAAAAATAATATACATAAGTTAATACATTAAGCTCTTTTTGATATAAATGTCAAGTAATTGTTTGGATATTCGTTTTTTCAATTTATTTCCTCTTACTCTGTGCCATAATTCCGATCGTGATCTTGAGATTAATAAGAAAAAAAACTATATGTTTCATAACCTTATCGATTGTATATAAATAGACTAGTTTAAGTTAATCAGATATTAATTAAGGGTGTAATGTGAACCCATAACTTAAGGCAGGCAATCTTAAGTATACAATGTAATATTGTTTTGGTCAAGTAATCAATTACATCTTTGATTTGTTTTTAATGAAGAAGATTGAAATGTCAAACTTCTGGTATCTTTCAGAATATATGAATGTGAATTTCGAACTCGTATTACAAAAAAAAAAGCGATTTATAAGGCCTACCTTATATTCCAGAAACTTCCTTCAGGGTACTTTGAAGTCTGAATTTCAGCTCCGCGAATGGCCTCTGAATATAGGAATTTCTTCAAGATGGCGAGTTCGGAACTGGAAATCGGTTGATATTCTATTCCTACCTCTAGGTCTTGCAGTGGATTGTTTCAGCAATTATAAGGAATACTATCGTTCTGTAAAGAATTGACAATATGAATTAGCTATGATTTTCGGGTTTATCGTATATGAACTTCGTAATTTCTATGCACGGAAAAAAATCTCTTGGGATAATATACAATAATATTGTAGAGAAAATATTGTCCCAGTAATTAGCACAATTATGTAATTTCATAACAGATTTTTTGTTAATTATTACATGTTGTTTTCGCAAATAGTACTTTAAAATTGTGGTTAAACTTTTGTTGCATAATTTCACACAACTGTGACACTTTTTTAAACAATGTTTGTGTCGAGACGGGCAAGACAAGATTGTCGCAATTTTTGACACAAAAATTCCTATTCTTTCAACATTTTTGTTTTTAAATAAGTGGCCTAATTCAAATACACCAATGGCGAATTAGAGCGGTAAAAGCTAACAATGAGATACCTGCAGTCGTCAGAGGGCGTTATTCGAGTACACGCCATCAAAATTTTAGGATAGTCAGTTTATTCCATATTTACACGGCCATTTGAGCATTTTGAGCTGCTGACATAGTTTGTGCGCCTGTTAGATATACCTAATTTCGGAGCGATGGATGAGTTTGTTCTAATCAAAGTGCAACAGTGGAATCTGAAAAAACTACTAGATGTGTTTAAAATTAAGACAAATTGGAAATTTAATATTATATCATTGCATAAGTAGGTACCTACATACATCGGCAATATATGTAACGGCATTCAACACAGAGATGATCGCGTTCAGTAACAGCTCCCAAGCCGTTTGGGAGCTGTTGACAATTCGTCTCAAAAGCGTTAACATTACATTAATAACATATTACGGAACTGCCGCCCGTTTGTGTAGTGGAAATAGTTACTGATATGTATCATATTCCTGCTCAGAAGGCGGCCATTGTCTCCCATTAATAAGTCAGTAGGCTGCCGATTTATTTGTTTGCATTTACTTAGAATTTAATAGGCATATTGCCATACCACTGGTAGAAACAAATGCTTAAAGCAAAAAAAAATCCTTGAACTATATTTTATATCTAATACATGGATGGAGAATAATCCCAACAAATCTCTAAACGTGTCACCAGGTGTCACTTTAAGTCACAGGTGTCACAGTTTCAGGCAGTAGCCAATAAGAATTCTATATTTAAATTTTAAAGAAATTGGATAAGTTATTTCAACGCTAAACCAAAATTTGCAAATAGGTAAATATTCCTACTAGTTATATTATTATGGTTTATAATTTTACTAATAACACTTCTTAAGAATAATTAATTTTCGTTGAAACTTTCGTTTTCCCCTTAATAATTGGGAGATGTGCTGTGGTTTGGCACCCCGGGGTTTATAAATTCTGTGTTATGTTATTATTAGAGATCAATCTTTGTCGGTGCGTCGGGCAAATTCTCTCCGAAGTTAATATTTTTATTTTTAAGTAAGATTTTGTTAATAGATTTGTTTGATGAATTCAATATTTGTATTTTATTGTTCAGCTGTTTATATTAATTTCAGTCATTTGTACTTCTTGCCTTCGTCAGTATTGTATATATATTTTGTTCATTGTTATATTCAAGAGAATTCTCGTTGCATTTTATGCGCTGCGAGTGCACGCAGATAATTTTATATATATGTGAGGTTCGGGACCTCTTAAGGGCAGTTACTAGATTGATGTCGTGTAAGTACATGTAAATTTTTATTTCATTGCACCCATTTTGCAATTGTTTTTATGTTAAGATTTGTTCGTAAAATTTGATAATTATTTTTCATCAATCAGGCAACTCAGTTATTAATAATGGGTATTATATTGTTGTGCACAATTTAGGTGTAAAACCCGTTGTTATTATAATTTGTTTTAGAAGGGAGTATAAGTTTAAAGTGTTATTTTTTTTTTTCTAGTTTTCAATTTTATTGTTATTTAATCACCTCGTGTAAGGTGAAAAGAAGCATTGTACTTGTAATTTAAAATTATTTGTGTATATTTTAATTTTTGTTGATTTAAAATTTGAATCCACGTGGATGTTATATGAAATAGAAATTTCTTCTAGAACAAATCTGCCATTTTGTTTGTTAGAGGATTTTGAATTGTCCTCTTGTAATTGTAGAGTTTTATTGCAGTTTTTGTTTTGGCCAAAATCTTAAATTCAAGGTTTTATTTCTGCATAATTGTAATTAAATGTGTTTTTTTTTTTAAAATAATAAATTTTGATTATTTTCACCCACTTTTTACTTTTCATGATTAGATTAGTAACCCTGAGAGTAGATATTCTTTTGCGCCCTTTTAAATTTTTATCCGCTGAGCTAGTAAATTTAATTTTTTTTTTTGTCATTTTCGATTTCACTTTTCATTTATGCTTGTACCATGAGTACACAGCAGTATGTAACTAAAATTAAAAAACCTTAGTATCAACGTTTGGAATAAATGTTGTAGTAATTTTTACAGCAATTTTTACAACAATACTGTATTTAATAGAAATACAATCCGTTACCTACAATCGTGTCGTAGAAATTTAGATAAGTTGAAGCCAGTTGTATACCTACGACAAATTGTAGTTAACTGTTCTACAATTGTTTGTTTTTTTAAAACCATTTTTTTTGTTCTTGCGAAAGATCTAGCGCTTTTTCGCTGTGTACGCTGGCAGCACTGACAATCTTGTTTTGGCTTGTGTGACCTCTTTTCTGCCATGATCCATTCAAAGACGCACAAAAGACAACAAATTTCTATAGTTGATGCAATATGCCAGTTCTTTTTGGCGGAAATTTTTACAAACCGCAATAGAAGTAAGCGCAAGGTTTAGTTTTGCTGACATAGGGTCGAACTTGTCGTCGAATCTGATACGAAACAATTGTACGCCCCTATTATTTCGTTATTTTTAAAGTATATTTTTATTTTAGAATTTTCAGAGTCAATTTTAAGTTTTTTCCGCTTTTTTTTGGTTTATGTTTATTTATTTTTATAATTGCACGTTACTTATTTCCTTTTTAAGGTTTATTAATCATTTTGTTTAGCTTCTAAAGTTTATTTATAGTTCAAATTAGCTGTGTTTGTGATTTCTGCAAATTAAACAGATTGGTCAATATCCACACCTAATATTTAATTCAACAATGTTATAACTAAGTTTAATTGTAATTTCCAATCCTCAATTGTTAGTTGAGGTAGAAACACGTTACGATTATTACCGAAAAATTTTGTAATCTCAAAAAATATTAAACGAATTAACGAATGTAATCAATGTAATCACAACATTGTTGAATGAAATCTAAGCTGTAAATACGACCTAAGATTAGCAAACGTATCACATTGAAGAGATTAAGGAAAATCGATACACCTGACTTTTCAAACTGTGCCATAATTCGTAAGCACGTTCTGTCGTAACAAAAGTAAAGTATGATTGTGCATGGCTCCAGAAAGTCCTGGCAATGATGATGTTATCTTGGGTGTTGGGAGTACCTACAAGGCGCGTCCCCGAGGTGGTGGATAGGGGAAAGGCCATCTTGTCAGGGTTCGCTCAAGACGAGATGCTTAGTGGCGGCTATAAGTTTGTCATCTCTGCTTAAAATAGGAGCAGGGTGAATGAAGACCGTTGCCGTGAACCACTCAAGTCTCCCCTGCCCGAGCTGTCGTGTCGTGGCTAAGGGCTTGCACAGGGTTCTACAACGATGCCAGTTGTTGCTTTCGGCTACCGAAAGCCCAACTATTAAACCAGGTCCGGAAAGGGATGGGGTGTCTTGGCTTAACTGTACGGCTCGAGAGGAGACAACTTCAACAAAAACCTAAATCCTAAGGTGGGGATGCGAGGCTGGATAGAAGACCAGTCTACTAGTCCAACCTTGGGGCACCTGGCGCACCCCGTTGTATTTAGCCTATCCCTGCATGCGGGGCTCTGTGGAAGTGGACCTTTTCTTCCCTAGCTACTCGTTGGATCAACCATGGAAGAAGAAAATATATTTAACCAACTTAAGTGGTATGACACCGCTAGTAAACAGGAACTGAAGCAGGACCTCCACAAGAAACCTTCCACTTTCAAAGTGAGAGTACCTCACAGGGAAGAAACAAAGGGAGAAGCAAAACGGCTGGAGCAGACTGGGGAACAAGATGAAGCACCCATTCATCTCCTCTCAAATTGCGTAGCACTATGCAACTTAAGGGCGTTGCACCTGGGAGCATGTGAAATCGAAGAGGGAGACTTATCTAACCTGGGACCGTCTGATATCCTACAGTTTCTGAAAGGAATGGGATTGGAAGGCTAGCTGTAAGAAGCTGCTTTTCTTGACCATGTATGTGCGTATATAAAATAAATAGTGTAAACTACAAATAAAATTTACACTATTTACATTATACACGCACATACGTGGCTAAATTTTTATACTTGAAAAAGCTTTGAAAATAAAGCGAAACCTAGTGGTTATTAATGTTGATTTCCATATTTTGACCTAAAAACCAAGATGAAGAAAAATTAAAGTAGATCATTTAGGTCGCAGTATAACATCACCCTTGCCATATACACATCCACATGATGTCACATATTTCCAAAATGTACGTACAGGACTTACGTCTCCCCTTACTGCTGTTCTATGTGAAAACAGTTCGAAATACGAAGATTGATTGAACCCCACCCTTAGTATCAATAGGAGAGATTATTGGAACGGGCACCAAGACACTCCACAAGGAGTATTTCATATTATTAAATATATGAGGTTTTTGTTTTTTATATGCCGACATTTATAGCGATGATTTATTCTTTTGTAATTTTTTCCCAAATTTACAACATTTATAATACAAACGAATTTATTTATTTATCATGCATTAAATACATCTTTTTAAAAATCATAATACTTGTATTTGCGTAGTAAAGCATGGATAAATTTTGTCGTATAAAACGGTCTTTATCTTTTCATGCTAAATCATAATCCATGGGTTTACTTTTAGCTTGTTCTTAAAATATTAACTAGGTAAAGAAGATTATTGTGTAGATTATTTCATTAGTAGCAGATACGATAAAATTGTTGGAATTTATTTATTTCAGAGTTTAGAATGAGATTTTTTTATTTAGTCTGTCTTAAGTAATATTAAAATGCATCTACTTCTAAACGGAAATCAGGGTTTAGCGAAAAGGATAAACACTTGTTTTTTTACAGCCTTTCGACTTTATTAAAATCTTTATCAATCAACAAATGAAACAGTTGTAGATATGAAATAACAGTAGATTGTATGTGATATAAAACTTTGTTAATTTATTATTAAAAAAAAAATATCTTTAATTTGTTATTGTCGTATTTATTTCGCTGTTGTTAATGTTCGGTATACAAATTTTTAATGTGTTAAATTGACAATGTTTTATTTGTTTATTAAAAAATGGCTTTAATAGAGTCGAAACGTTTTAAAAAAACAAGATTTTATTCTTTTCACTAAAGCTTGGTTTTCGATTAGAAGTAGATATAATATTAGGAATTTATTTATTTATGTAGGTGGATAATATCATTTTGCTTTTTGTTTTATATCTTCAGAGAAAGAGAAAAAAGAAAGAATGTACTCTTTGTGCTTTAAATACTTTTCTGTATAGCGATTATTAATTGTGATGCACAATGTGATTGCTGTGTTTCTCTTTTCTTTTGGCATCTGTTTCCTTTTATGGTTGGGTTGGAAGAACAGTCGTGGATGTAGTTCTCTATATCTCATGACTGAAACCCGCCATTTTCCTTTTTCTTTTTCTTTCTCTTTACTTACATTTTACATTAATAATAATTAATATAATTCAATGTGTCAGAGAAAATTGTTTTGTTATTGCTTATTTTTTTTGCTTGTTATTACTGTTTTATGGAAATAAAGGCGCTATTATTATTATTATTATTATTATTATTATTATTATGTATTAAATAATTGCAAAGGCATTAAGAGAAAGGTTCTTATTATTTCTCAATATTCTTAACGACATAGGAATGGCTACTGGTTTCGAGCCTAACCTTCAGACGGTTGAAAGGGTGTACAATATTATAAGCTAAATTTAAAAAAGAGGTACCTAAAGATATTCCTATGTCAATGAATGATATTCTTTTTGGGGAAGCAGGGCGAAAAAGTACAACAAAGAAATAAAAATTAAAATACAAATAAATAGTAAATACAAGCTCAAATATGCGATCTTTGTAAAGCATTTTAATGTTTATTTCTTCACTGTAATTTTACGTCATGGTCTCTTAAAAGCAGTTCTAATCCTTTGGCAAAACAATATCTTTAATTCGCATTTTATAATTTAACTCATTTTCAGATGAATAACTTACACAAAATCACCTTGCATCATTCGTTAAATATTTCTTTTATATAAATAGCAAAAAAAAACATATCCACTGTATTCTAACGCCCTCATTAATTACATTTCACGCCAACCAAGGGAGTTGTGCATAATTCTGCAAAAATTACATTTCAGATAAAACATTTTCTAATGATGAACACGAACAACGTTGCAACACTCTTTCAAAATATCTCATTTACTTGTTTATACTACTTTTGCAGAAATATGTATGGACATATTTTGAAGCGCTATAAATTTTATTTTTTGAAAAATCCAAAAAGTTTTCATATATTCAATTTTTATGCGTGAAAGTATAATAAAATAGGCAGTAGGCACAAGGAATTTTTTTGCATATGATAATTGTATTCAAGGCTGATTTGCTTTAGGATTACATTTTTCTGCAAAACAACAATTAGCACCCTCTCTTTTTAAATAAAGATGCGTAGACTAAATTCAGGACCGTGACAAGGAAAACCGTCTGTTATTGAACTGTATTAATAAGTATTTACAGCTAAATACATTGTAATCTTAATAAAATAGCTATGATAAAAGAAGAAGTGAAGAGTACATACCAATAGCTCTCACATGAAGTTTCGAAGTCTTTGAATCTGTGAGTTCATTCTCGACACTTTATAGTAATATATCAATTGAAAATGAAACTGTGCAGATCGTGAATTCATTTTTATGTCATTATCTAATCAGATGCTATAACAGATAAAGTAAGCATCGAGTCATACAGAGATTATCTCTTCAATATATTATCTAATCAAAAACAAAATACTGGAAAAAAAATTCACGTTTCTTGCTTTTTTATAATTTAAATATGCTGCTTTATACTTTTACTATGAAGTATTCTAAATGAGTTTTTTTTAGGTTTGGCATTATTAACAATAGGTTTATGTTTTTGAATTTTTGCCTTGACCGATCTGAAGTTTTTAAAATTCTTTATTATTCGTTTAACTGAGTTTGGTGACGGCTTCTGCTTTTGAGGATACCGAACAGCAAAGGTATCACATGTTCTTGTTATCACTTTATTGCATTCTCCATAAATAATAAACAAATTTAAATAATCTTCGTTCGCATAATTTAACCGTGCCGCTATGCATACATATTTTACTAATTATCTTAACTGCCCTTCTAAAATGGATACCTATTTTAGAAGGGCAGTTTGATGAGAGAAAGAAATGTAGGTGGTTGTATTTAAAAAAAAAAAAAAGGTTTAACACTTTTTCAATTCGAAAGTTTAACTGTAATTTTCGGACACGCTATATAATGTTTTCGAAAAATTCATTCGGTTTCAGATGCTACCCTATACGGTCATCAATTCTACTTTCCAATTTTCCAAGTTAAATACTTTTGCAGTTATAGAAGTTCAGATACACTCGTCCATCTGTCAAAAATTTTAAAAAAATGCAAATATTTCAAATATGGTTGAAAATAACAACATAGTTGTTTTAACAAACTTACTTTAGATTTGAACGGGGAATTGTAACAGAACGGGTTTTCTTGTCTGGAGACTTTTGGGGATGGCCAGTCCAATTTCAAATAAGACAAAGCCAAACTCCGTCTCACAGATAACCCACACCTGCTCTTTTGAGCGACCAGCCACTGCTGGAAAGCAATCTTTTTGTTCGGTAGCGATTGGTTTTAGAAAATCTAGCCAAAGATGCTCTCCAACAGTGTTTTTCTCGGTCAGTCGAAGCAGGGCCGTTAGTTGGTCTAAAGATTGTCGTCTTACCCACTTCGTCGGCTTTCTCCTAGCGAAATACCTTCCTCTCCAGAACTTTTACTCTGGGTACAAGTTAAACTTTTTTTTTCCTCAAAATTATTAGGTATGGCGACATAATAGAGTAACTACTTTTTACATTAATATATTGAATAAATTTTGTGACAATAGGATTTAAACTAGTAAACTACAAATTTAATAAATAGTTAATTGAATATTTAACAATTTTTATAATGTAATTTAACAAAAACCCTAGTAATTCTTATTTACAAAATTATTTATTAAGGGGGAGCGAGAGAGAGCGAACGAGTTACGGTTTTTATGTATTTGCAATGGTTAGTTTTAAGCAGAAATTTTGAACATCTTACCGGCCGATGTGGGTAATTAATTCTTCCCGTAATCCAAATTATGGGGCACAAAACTTACACAACACTCACAAAAATTTAAACCAAGAAAAAGGGGGAATTTATACGAATTTTAGCACTAAAACAAAACACCTCTCGAGGAAAGCTTTTGCTTCCTGTTCTCGAATTTTTAAGCGTATTTTGATTGCAAATTTTAAGAAGAGAAGTTTGATTTTTAATTTTAAATGAAGACGCTTGCTTTTACTTTAGCTGAAACGAAGTCCACGAATAATTGACCCAAAGCAGCAATGTAAGAATTTTTATAAACTTTGATTGTGACGTCATTTCGCACCGATAACTAGTTCGAGTTCTCTTTACAAGAGGGCGTAAGTATGACCGAAGGCGTTATTTTTCTGAACTTCAAACGCCCTTCTTGAGAGTAACGTGAGATCTGCTGGTCAGCATTTGTAACATACCATAAACAAAGAAGCAGATAATATATAATATATAATAAAGTAATATCATATTATCTTAATTACGCGAGTCTTTGAACGAAAATAGACTATTATTTCCTGTAAAGTAGACGCTGCTTCAGCAAATGCCACGGTACCTATCATCAACGTATTAATAAAATGAATTTAAATACTTTATATTTTACAGGATGGAATTTCGAATTCTTACAGAATTAAAAAATGTAATAATATATAGGGTGTTCCATTTAACATAACAAAGTTGACAGCCACTTCCGGTAGAACCGGATGCGCTAGATTATTAAAAATATTTTAGTTCAATAGCACTAATCGGCTTTACTATACTTGGAAATGTTCGGAATTTTCCAATGTATACTCTTTCATATATGGGTCGATGCAGTTCGTCGTGAGACACCTGTATAGCATGTCCCACAATGTAGAGTTGACTTGGGGTAACTTCTTAATACCAAAAGTTTTTCTTTTCAAATGGAAAACCCTGTATATTTTTACACCATATAACCCTAAAAAAAGGTAATAAAAATGCGTGTACAATATTAAAGGTTTCCTTTGGATATTAAATAATCTTAGATCTACCTGATTTGCATAATTACAATGGGTTTTACAACTATATACCCCAATAAATCATTTACTTGGAACAGGCGACACTAGCCAAACGCGCACCTGTGCAAATAGTGAGTAGTTTTTTGTAAGAACCATTTTCAATCGCATCAATGATTTCCCTGAGGAGAACGCTAAGGGCGGTAGAAGTAGAGTGACTCTTTCTAAAACCATGTTGGTAATCAGAAATAATATTAAAGCTAGTAAGAAATGTCTCGAGTCTGTCTAAGAAATAATATTCAAATATTTTGGAGAAACAAGATGTTAGTGCAATAGGGCGGTAATTTTCAGGTAGAAATTTATCACTTTTTTTAAAAACAGGTACCAGTTTGGTTTTTTTTTAGTAAATTAGGAAACTGTCCTTGTTCAAACGACATATTAATCAAATAAGTCAGAACGCGTACAATTGCTATAAAGACTGCTTTCAGAATGTGTGAAGGTATACCATCAGGTACCGTAGAAAAATAATTTAGTTTAAAATGTAAATGATTTGCAAGTTCATAAAAAGAAAATGGTTTTAGGAGAAATAGTTTTGTTTACGCAATAGTTGGAAGTGTATTGTGAGGACGGTGGTAATCAGGTAATTTCTTCCTCAAAAATGTTTAACGGCATCTTAGTGAAGAAGTGGTTAAAGTAACTAGCTATAAGTTTGGGATCAGATAGTATCTCATCATCGACATGTAATTGTATGTTTTCTTTAAAAGTAGTTGAGTGCAAAAGTTCCTTTATGACACTCCAAGCGGATTTCATTTGATTATTGGAAGCAAGAATTCGATTTTGGTAGTATTGACGTTTAGTATTAGTTACGAGTAAGTGGTGCTCCTTTTTCGCCTTTCTATAAAAATCACCCCACTCAGGATGTTTTTGTTTTAATTGAAATAGTAATTTTAGGTTTTGCGATGATGTGATAATATGAGACGTTACCCAGGTTTTCTTTTTATTTCTGATTTGCGTTTTTTTAAAAGGGAAGTGATGGTTAAAATAAAACGAAAAGGTATTATAAAATGATTGAAAAGATTCATGAATACTTGAGTGCATATATACTTCATGCCAGTCTTCATTCATCAAGTTGTTGAAGAAAGAATTAACAAATTTTTGTAAATTACAAAGTCATAAACATGTTAGAGCTTATACACATAAAATAAAATAATGATGCAATCAATGATAGAGTTGAAATCCAAAATTTGTCAGCTATTTATAATTCAATACTGTAATTACCTTAAGAACAGACCTGGTATACGTTCTTTCCGTGCAGTGCATTTGTTGTTAAAATAAATAATATTGTAAAAACTTGTTTGTTCGCAAATAGCTAAACCTGCTTTTCAATAATATTAAATTCATTCCGCGTTGATATACAAACAGACAAGTTACATTTCAAATCCTTATTGTAAATAAGGATTTGAATCCTTATTGTAAATAAGGATTATTCCACAAATTTAATCATAGAAAAAAAAGAAAAGAGTAATAATTTAAACGCTAATTAATGTTTGTAAATCAAATAATGTAAATTTTATTTTTTCGGTTTTGAATAATGGTTTAGGTAAGCATCACATATATGTAAAATGTAGCTCACACTAATTTAAATATATTATAGTTTTTCTGAAGGCAATATATATTGCCGAAACGTTAAAAGAATGTAGTTTCATTTTAAACACAATTTATCGTCACTAACACCAAGAAAACGAATGAAAATTTTGTACAATTTTGGCGAAGAATTAAAACATTATCGATATATATATATTATATATATATATATATATATATATTATATATATTTACAAGGAAAACTTAATTCAAATTCTTGGTATTCGTGACGATAAAGGTGATTTCAAAAATAAAATAAAACTACATTTAACGTTTCGGCAATATATTGCCTTCCTCAGAAAACTACAAATATAATTAAATTAGTGTGAGTTATATTGTTTACATAGTTGTTATATGTTGCTTACCTAAAAACATAATTCTAAAAACCGAAAAATTAACTATTATAATATTTAGAAGTTACATTTTGTTAAAACATTATTACTATTTTTTTTTCCTTTTTTATTTCTATTATCAAATTTATGAACCATTTGTGAAATTATTAATTTACAATAAAGTTTCTAAACCTTTCGACTTGTGTTGTTGTTATAATTCGAATGAATTTTAATGTTACAGACAAGCAAGGTGTAGCCTTTTCCAATAAACAATTTTACACTACTGTTCTCTTTACTAAATAGACCTAATGCAAAGGAAGGAACGTATACCGGGTCTAGTCACAAAGTAATTACAAGATCGAACTGTAAATAGTTGATAAATTTTGAATTTCAACTCTGTCATTGATTGCATCATTATTTTGTTTTATGTGTATAAGCTCTAACATGTTTCTGATTTTGTAATTTTATAATATAATATTATATATATAATATTAAATAAAATATTAAATATCATCTAGATATCCACCTAAATAGTGTGTTGTTGAAGTTTTTTTTTCGGATAATACATAAAAAATATATTTACATGTCATATGTTTATCACAATGTTATATTTTAATATTATATTACGGTTCATTTATGAATAAAACCTTGTATTTAAATGTGTTATTATTAATACAATACCTAGTACTCCTTATTACAATAAATTGTAGTGTTTTCTGAAACAATAATGTTTGATTTTACCTTGAAAGGGTTATACACACACTTGTAACAATCACTAGAGTAATATTGTTGTATTTTTCACACAGAAGTGTAGTAAATAGTAAGAAATTTTTTATTAAATTTTACTCTCTAATAAGGTGATTTTTGGAACAACGTATGTTACTAAAATTAATACACTATTGTGTCAACGTTTGGAATAAATGTAGTAATTTTTACAGCAATTTTTACAACAATACTGTATTTAATAGAAATACAATCCGTTAACTACAATCGTGTCGTAGAAATTTAGATAAGTTGTAGCCAGTTGTATACCTACGACAAATTGTAGTTAACTGTTCTACAATTGTTTGATTTTTTAAAATCATTTTTTTTCCTTCTTGGGAAAGATCTAGCGCTTTTCCGCTGTGTACGCTGGCAGCACTGACAATCCTGTTTTGGCTTGTGTGACCTCTTTTCACCCATGATCCATTCAAAGACGCACAAAAGACAACAAATTTCTATAGTTGATGCAATATGCCAGTTCTTTTTGGCGGAAATTTTTACAAACCGCAATAGAAGTAAGCGCAAGGCTTAGTTTTGCTGACATAGGGTCGACTTGTGTCGTCGAATCTCTGATACGAAACAATTTGTACGCCCTATTATTTCGTTATTTTTAAAGTATATTTTTATTTTAGAATTTTCAGAGTCAATTTTAAGTTTTTTTGGTTTATGTTTATTTATTTTTATAATTGCACGTTACTTATTTCCTTTTTAAGGTTTATTAATCATTTTGTTTAGCTTCTAAAGTTTATTTATAGTTCAAATCACCTGTGTTTGTGATTTCTGCAAATTAAACAGATTGGTCAATATCCACACCTAATATTTAATTTAACAATGTTGTAACTAAGTTTAATTGTAATTTTCAATCCTTAATTGTTAGTTGAGGAAGAAGCACGTTGCGATTATTACCGAAAAATTTTGTAATCTCAAAAAATATTAAACGAATTAACGAATTAGCAATGTAATCACAGCATTGTTAAATGAAATCTAAGCTGTAAATACGACCTAAGATTAGCAAACGTATCACATTGAAGAGATTAAGGAAGATCCATACATCTAACTTTTCAAACTGTGCCATAATTCGTAAGCACGTTCTGTCGTAACGAAAGCAAAGTATGGTTGTGCATGACTCCAGAAAGTCTTGCCATAATGCAATCATGATGTCATCTTGGGGGTTGGGAGTACCTACCAGGCGCGTCCCCGGGGTTGTGGATAGGGGAAAGGCCATCTTGTCAGGGTTCGCTCAAGACGAGATGCTTAGTGGCGGCTATGAGTTTGTCACCT
This sequence comes from Protaetia brevitarsis, assembly GCA_004143645.1. Classification (NCBI taxonomy): domain Eukaryota; kingdom Metazoa; phylum Arthropoda; class Insecta; order Coleoptera; family Scarabaeidae; genus Protaetia; species Protaetia brevitarsis. The sequence continues at coordinate 16,202 of RXPK01004284.1, forward strand.
CTGCTTAAAATCGGAGCAGGGTGAATGAAGACCGTTGCCGTGAACCACTCAAGAAGCCTTCCACTTCCAAAGTGAGAGAGAAGGAACAAAGGGAGAAGCAAAACGGCTGGAGGCTGTAGCAGATTGGGGAACAAGATGAAGCATCCATTCATCTCCTCTTCAAATTGCGTAGCACTGTTGCAACTTAAGGGCGTTCAGCACTGGAGCATGTGAAATCGAAGAGGGAGACTTATCTAACCTGGGACCTTCTGATATCCTACAGTTTCTGAAAGGAATGGGATTGGAAGGCCAGCTGTAAAACAGCAAGAATATGGGACACAATAGTTCTTTTATTTTTAAAGCTTCTTTTCTTGACCATGTATGTGTGTGTACAATGTAAATAGTGTAAATTTTATTTATAATTTACATTAAATTTTTTTTTTACTTGGAAAAGCTTTGAAAATAAAGTGAAACGTAGTAGTTATTAATGTTGATTTCCATATTTTGACCTAAAAACCAAGCTGAAGAAGAAATTAAAGTAGATCTTTTAGGTCGCAGTGTAACATCACCCTGACCATATACAGATACACATGATGTCCCGTATTTCCAAAATGTACGTACAGGACTTACGTCTCCCCTTACTGCTGTTTTATGTGAAAACACCTCGAAATACGAAGATTGATTGACCCCAGCCTTAGTATCAATAGGAGAGATTATTGGAACGGGAACCAAGACACTCAACAAGGAGTATTTCAAATTATTAAATACATGAGGTTTTTGTTTTTTATACTATGCCCACATTTATAGCGACGATGTATTCTTTTGTTATTTTTTTCTCAAATTTACAACATTTATAATACAAACGAATTTATTTATCTATCATACATTAAATACATCTTTTTAAAAATCATAATACTTGTATTTGCCGTTGGTAAAGCATGGATAAATTTTATCGTATAAAACGGTCTTTATCTTTTCATGCTAAATCATAATCCATGGGTTTACTTTTAGCTTGTTCTTAAAATATTAACTAGGTAAAGAAGATTATTGTGCAGATTATTTCATTAGTAGCAGATATGATAAAATTGTAGGAATTTATTTATTTCAGAGTTTAGAATGAGATTTTTTTTATTTAGTCTGTCTTAAGTAATATTAAAATGCATCTACTTCTAAACGGAAATCAGGGTTTAGCGAAAAGGATAAACACTTGTTTTTTTACAGCTTTTCGACTTTATTAAAATCTTTATCAATCAACAAATGAAACAGTTGCAGATATGAAATAACAGTAAATTGTATGTGATATAAAACATTGTTAATTTATTATTAAAATGTGCATTGTCAAATAAGTATGTAGAGGTATTCGATATTCCTATGTCCATTATATAATCGAGAGCTTTAACTGTAAAGTCGTAAATTATATTCAAAAAATAAGAGAAAAGTGTCATCTACAAGTTTTGATATTTTTTTTTATTTCGTAATGTATTCATGATACATAAATAAATTTAATATAATAATATAATAATTATAATAATGACAGAAGAGTGCATTCAGAAGTCACTGTCTTACAATTCATAAAATTCATTCAATGTGGCTTCATACCTGACGGAAAGAAGTGCACGTTCTAAAAATATTTTTACGTTCACGGGGTGCATCACTTTTCCAGAACCGTACTCAACTTAATTTTTTCAAATGAAACCATACTCATTTCTTTGGGCATGCTGATTTGTTGTAGTGAATGTTACAAATACATATGTTCGTTTCAAATTTCGAATGCAAGACTGCCAGGTTATTTAACTTTTTACATAAAATTTTCAAAATGCACATTTAACATTTTTTTTCGGCATTATGATTAACAATTAAACTCTAAAATTTGCTCAGTAGCTTAAGAAAGCTTAGATCTTTCTTATGAATTGAATGTTATGTGGTAAAATTATACAGGGTGATCTTCAGAAGCAATCAATTTGTTTGATATTTAAACGGCTTTTACTTTGTTATCTTAAATTGAACACCTTATATTTTTTTATTTCATTATATGCATTTTTTTATGATCTTTCATTTTTGTTAGCAGTGGAGTATATCTAAAACTTATACTTTCTGTGATAATTTGACATTTTTAGAAATTCTCCGACAAATAACAATTATTCATAAAAGGTAGGCGGTGAAACTATTTTTTATGACATTACCAAACTGTCAAACACGCTGTGTTAGTAAAATTTTCTTTATTTAGTGTTAATTAAAATGAATTTCAATCACGTGGAGCTTATTGATATGGTGTACATTTTTTTGGTGAAGGAGAACGAAATTCTATGCTTGCTTCCCGAATTTACGGTCACCGATTTCCTAACCGCAGACATCCCACCGCTCTAGCGTTTGAAAGACTTCGAGAAAGGTTTGAAACGTACAGGAGAAATTAAATACGAAAAAAAAAGGAATGCGAGAGGCCCGTTACCCATGAAGAAAATGACTTTGCTATACACTATTAAGCGTGGTGCAAAGATCATCATGCAAGCACACGTACAATACAGTTAATGATTTGAGGCATCAGCTCTAAACTTCAGTATCGAGAACTTTGCGAAAACTAAATTTCATCCGTTTCATATTCAATTGGTTCAAGAACATGATGTCGGTTGATTTTTCAAAAAACATTTAGAATTTGGCGGAAGAGGCCTCCTTAGAAAGAATTTCGCCAAGATTATTACTTTTTTAATTATCTGTTATTTACTGCAACCTTTCACAAAAAATGGCTGTATTAAAACAAGCTATAATTTTCATTATTATGACACAGCAAATCCCATTTCATAAGACCATTAGATCACCAACATCGATGGTCTATAAATGTTTGGCAGAAATAGTGGGATCTCCACTTGATTGGACCATTTTTTTGAAAAGGGAATGTTTACGGGGAAAGCCTATTTGAATCTTTTGGAAAGTCAATTACCGATTTATTAGAAGATGTTCCACTCAATGTAAGGCAGAGAATGTGGTTTCAATACGATGGTGCCCCAGCCCATTATAGCAGAGTAGGTTTAGGAGAATATTTAGAAAGAAATTTAATGGATAGGTGATAGGCAGAGAAGGTCCAGTAAGGTGGCTGTCAGGTCTCCAGAATTAACAAATTGAGATTTCTTTCTATGGGGGATATGTGAAAAATTTAATTTACCCAAGCAGCACCAACAACAAAAGCAAACATGATAGATTGGATTCGTGACGCATTTCGCTCCAATAAATGTCAACATGTTATGAATCATTTTTAAAGCGATTGCATGTTCTTGTATTGAACAAGAAGAGGTTATATCGAACATTTAATGTAATTTTGTTTCTGTTATATGTATTTAATTATTATTTAATTACTTATATGCTGTCTGTACAGATTAAAGTCTAGAAAAGTTGTTTTCTATTTGGGACACATTTTTGTCTACACTAATATTTATTTTATTATTTATAATCGTTTCCACGGCCTACTTTTTATGAATATAATATCTCAATGTGTGTAATGATTTCTAAGTATGTTGAATTATCTCGGAAAACTACATATAAGTTTTAGATATACTCTACTTCCTAACAAAATGAAAGAATCATATAAACAAATGCATATCATGAAATAAAAAAAAATACAGTGTGTTCAATTTAAAAATAACACAAAGTAAAAGCTGTTTAAGTATATATAGAATTTGATTGTTTCTGTTTTTTTTTTATTTTATCAAAATAACATTCAATTCATAAAAAAGACCTAAGCCTTTCCTAAGCTACACAGCCTAATTTCAGAGTTCAATTTGTAATGATGATAATGCCGGAAAAAAATGTTAAATAAACACGCGCATTTTGAAAATTTTATGTAAAAAGTCAAATAACTTGGCAACCTTGTATTCGGAATTTGAAACGAGCATATGTATTTGTAACATTCACTGCAACAAATCAGAATGCCTAAAAAAAATGGTTATGGTTTCATTGAAAAAAATTGAGTTGAGTACGGTCCTGGAAAATTGATACACCCATGAACGTGAAAATATTTTTAGAACGTGCACTGTCTTTCGTCATTGTAGGTGATTGAAAAATCTTCTATGAGGGATGTTAAAGTCAATATCAACCGATATCGGACTGACCCACCCTGTATAGTTGTTTCTCCACAATCATTTTCTCAAAAGTTAGTTTTTGATAACTATTAACAACATAGAATTTATTATCGAGTTTGTCATTTTACACAATTTTATAACCTTTTTAAATATTCAGATTCATTTATTTAGAATAAGTTTTTGAAAAAGTTATTTAGGTATGCTATATATGTACACATACAAGCTTTCGAAATTAAATATTAAGTAATTAATTTTCAAATTTTAGGATTTTTTTATACCCATGTTTTTTTATATATGTCTAGTCTTTTATAGCCTAACGATATGCCAGGACTTGAAACTAATTGCTTAATTTATGTATTTTAAGGAAGAAAATTGTGCCAAGTACCTGTATATTATATTATTTAAAAGTATCTATACTATTATTTAATGAATATTAGGCCTTTTCAGAGGAATAAACTATTAACGCATGCATTTTTATATTGCTTTATATTTGAAATACAATGTATATTAATAATACCCAATCAATGCGTATTCTTAACTTAACACGCACACACCAAAATGTTGTTAATATTATTCTTTTAATCATCTTGGGCTTCTAAATAATTTCAAAACGATGATTTACCTAATGCCTATGCATATGAATATTGAATATCGTTAATTACATGTGATAATGGAAAAAAATTTTTACTTTTTTTAAACAACGGTTTAAAAAACTCATTTCAAAACCGATTTTAACTGAAAATCGATTAACCGGTTTAGGAAAAATCGGTTAACCGATTTTAGGAAAAATCGATTTAACGGTTTTTTAATATATGCGATTTCCGCATTCAATAGTATCGACTAATAAGGATTACGGATTCAATCTTCCTCCAGTCAATTACGGTAACCAATATTTGGGGCCGTATACATGATGATTACGAGAGAGATTTAGCTCTGCGACAGCGCTGATAAGCATCAAATTTATGTACTCCATTAAAAAAACAGAATGAAAAAAAAATAAAGAGTAGGTACATACCAATTCAGTAGTCGTGGAATTAAGTAAGCCAAATTTGGGAAGTTTCATGAGAGTAACACATAAATTTGAAAACTAACAATAAGTGAAACATAATAAAAAGCGGTAAATTTATAGCCGTGTACTATCTTAATCGAAAAAATTATCTAAATGATAAATATCTTCCTTTCATCTCTGAATCTATACATCTAATTTTCAAGGGTTTACAGTTAATTTTTTCTAGAAGTAAAAAGATATTTTTTCTTAAATTTTACTGAACAGAAACAATTTGCATGAAATCCTAAAAATTTTTTTATGAGAATATAACATTGTATCGCTAGGAATTTGCCAGATATATAATATTTTTGAATCACTTACGAGTATATTTATTTTGTATTACAAATATAATATTGTTATTTACAAGAACTCTTGTTTCAATTCGAAACTCTCCACAACAAAGCAATGATTATTTGAGTTAGGTAAAATAACAATTAGAACTTTTGAAAAGAAATCCTTATTTATTTTTAACCGGAAATATTAACACTTTGGCTACCAACGCTATAGGAAAGTTTCTGTCCTGATATACCATATGCGTCACCGGTGCACAAACCTGTTGGGTTTACTTGTGACCAAGTGTATCACCGGTGATATCCTTACCCATTACGTTCAAATGCTGGATGTCTGTAGTGGTATCCAGATGAACGAAGTAATATACAGACAAAGTGGGATCACCGGTGATTCACTTTGGTTGAAGTTATGCATGCTAAAATAAAGTAGTAAAATTCCAGGAGAACATTTATTTTTTGTAAATGTGATAAATACATAGAATATAAAATATTTTCTTAATGTTCTATTGAAGTTTATGTATAAAGTAGAAAATATAAAAGTTAACTGTTTAGTCCTTTTCCAATCGTTTTATTTAATTTTATTAAATTTTTAAGACTATATGTTACATGTTTCGGCCTCAATGTACCATCCTCCGGTCTTAAAAACATCACAGGAAATTAGAGATGAAAACATAATCGTAGTTGGTATCATCGGATTTGAGCACAATTTATGAAACTTGATTACTTAGATGTAGGAATATAAGCGTGGAGCATTTCCTCCATGCACACAAGTTATAGATATAGGTACTTCCTTATATTTCTACATCTAAGTAAACAAGATTCATAATTGACGCTCAAGTCCCATGATACTCATTAAGGTAAAGTTACAAAAGAATCTAGCCAACCAAAATACATAACAAAAAATAATATATAATAATAACCAGAGGGAGGACAATTTCGGGCGAACTGGCATTACATCATCCAAGGCAGAGGCGGACGCCCGTAATGTGCCCGCATCGTGCCGACTAGACTTGCCCGTGTCGGTACGACATGTACACTGGCCAACTATTTTAATGTCGTCGTCTACAGGCGTAGTGACTATCAAAACTGACTCACCATTTGCACAGGTGCGCGTTCGGCTAGCGTCGGCTGTTCCAGGTAAATGATTTATTGGGGTATACAGTTGTAAAACGCTTCGCAATTATGCAAATTAGTAGATCTAAGATTATTTGATATCGAAAGGAAACCTTTAATATTGTGGTTTGAACCCAGTTTGAATTGAAATATCTATTTTACAGCTTGAGATCAAGTGACTTTTAAAACTAAAGCTCTTATTTTATGTTTAAAAATAATCAAGTGAATGTATAAATAACAAATCAAGTTATATTAATTGCTGGGTTATTTCTATTAAATTTTATTTACTTTATTTGTATATAATTTATTTTTTAAAAAAGAAATTATTAGAAAACAAAAGAGTAATACTTCATAAGTTCATTACCTTTAGTTCAATAAATATTTATTATTATAATTACCCACATGTAAGAAACATCCTAAAATTCGTGTTCCTAAAGAATGACACATTATCCTTTGTAGACTTTTTGTTAAATGATGCTATTTATAGAGCAATTATATTTAACAGAAATTTTAATATACTACATAAACTATTATTGCATTACTAAGAATTAAAGCTTTCCTTTTGAAATTTCAATACCCACATTATAAACTCATTAATGATATGCATTTCGATCTGCGGCAATTTATAAAACTCAGCGGTTACCATAATTAGTATGAATCCTCATTAAAATCCAACAAAGTAATATTTTACTGAATAATGAGCTGATATACTTATGTAGCAGAGCAACAATTCTGCAAAAAACTTTTTTTTTAATATTTACGTGAGGAATGAATTTAAATGATTAACAAAACTCTATAGTACGAGCACTGCTTTAAAATATCGATTAGAAAGACTTAAAGAATTATTAAATAATAGGATCTATAACATTATTTTTTTGTATCTTAAGACAAATCTAAAAGAGGAACAAATCTATCTAAATAATAAATCTATTACAATTGTAATAGACGTAGCAATACTGTTATTTTACACTGCCGCATAGATAAGGTAGTGGTATAGATGGGTCGCTATTAAGAAATTCGTGTAACTGTGCTGCTCGCGCCATCTAACGATATGTCCCCCGCTTAACGGACCTTTAGCGCGGTTACTTAAAAATTATTAAATTTACTTCAGAGTATTAAAGGAAGACGTGTTACCATTTTTGCGCAATTTTCAACATATGGAAATTCATATGTTGAAAATTGCGCAAAAGTGTAAACACAGCCTTCCGTTTAATACATTTTATTGTTATAAAACGAATAAAAAGACCACACATTCTATAATACACATATATTTTCATTAAAACATATGTACAGAAAGTATCTTAACATAGATATATGTATAAATTATAAAGTAAAGTATATTCTTTTGCATAACTACGTATGATTGGACATACTACATACAGACAGAAGAAATAAATTACCTGTTGTCTGTGCAATCTTGGTAGGAATAATGATGAATAGCTGTTTTCCATAAAAACATGTTAGACGATATGTCTTCTTGAGTAAAATGACTATGGCAGATACGATGATTTCGATAAATAATGTGCAGATCCACACTTCACAATTTCTCATTTCCAGAAAGCTCAATCCATTTATTGAAGCGTTCTGTATCCATTTTCTGGATTAGGAAACCGATGTCTAGAGGATGTTCGGTCAGTGCAACCCATTACTGCAGGTGGAACGGCCTTTCATCTCTAAAGCAACAATTAATACAGTAAATCACTTTTATCACAACAATTTTCACTTTTCTAACTTACTTGGTGCAGAATGAAGGCTTCGTAAATTAACTTTTACTATCGGAATGCACAGTGTTCTATACAGAACTAAAAGAAATCATAGTAAAACGGAAAAAAAAAACTTCTGTGAAACGAAAATTATTTGTTCAAGGAAACAAAGCCGCAAAAATTTTTGATTTTGATAACGCTCGAATGATACACTTCAATACGCTGTCAGAAACCAAAATGACATAAAAACAAACAATGGCGGTAAACACATGATTATTCCAGCATTCGGCGCCGCCTGGTGGATTGTACCCACAACAAATTGTGACGTCACGCTGATATAAAACAAATCGTATTTAGTGCGCCCCCCCTGACTGGCCGCCACGCGCTACTGAGTGCCAGAATAACCATGACTACGTTTACACGGGCATTTAGTACGGGTGTAGTTTAATCCGGTGTAATTTAAAAAAGAAACAATTAACAGTTGGTGTTTACACATGGGATGTTAATAAGATGTTGTTGTCTTTCGATTTTAGATACAATTGTAATGTAATTAGTCATAAAATGTGGTGCTTCTAAAACAAAAAAAAAATATTTTCACCAAACAGTAGTTGACAGAAGTACAGTTTGTGTATATTTTAGGTTTGCATCAGTTTAAACGTAAAATCTTGTTTCTTTCACATATACATAACTCTATACCTATATCGCCCATTGTCAATTATGTATAAATTTCATATTTCATTTTGGCCAAATACAATATAAATATATACTAGTATTATATTTGTTTTGGCTTATGTTGGTAATAGCGAAATAAAATGCTTTAAACTGTTTACACGGAATTTTACGTCGGATGTTATTACGATAAGGCTAGTGCTAACATCGTTTGATTTACTAAAGTGTTTTTATTAAAACTAGTGTAATATTTCGGAAAAGGAAGAAAAAAATGTTAATTGTACAGTAAACAACTACAAGAGGTAAAAAGAATAATATATTTATTAAACAGAAACAAAAGCAATATTAAATACGGTCTAAAGTTTATCAATTACAATTGCTATAGTTTAGAAACGCCTAAGGATGGCATCCTGCATAAAATAACAAATGTGCAAATAATTTTATAGCAAAATTAAAAATGCATTCCTCGCTAACCTTATTTTGAAGAAATTATGATAGTATACAAATAGGAAAAACGAAATGATAATACTTTGAAGAGCAAACACCGTAAATTATTAATAAACTAATAAATAATTAAATGAAATTAATAACAAAAAATATTTGATATGTTTATGGTAAATGGTAAATATGTTAATGTATATTTTACACATATTTTAGACACAAATTATTTATAAGTTGACATTTTTCGAAATGATCGGCGTTACAAGACTTACATCAATATCCTTGCCAGATTACCCAGAATAGCAAGTATCAATCCAGTTCAAAAAGCATTATGGGGATTTATCTTATTTATTATCTACAGGTGAGTTTTTTCAATGGTAAAGTTCATTTATTAAATAACTGTTAGCTAAGGTTGTCATTGGAAAACGTCAATTGCTGAAACTGTTTATTTTGAATGGAACAGCTTGTATTTGTTGTGAATCTTACAGCGCCAAATGGGCTTTAAAATTTTTATTAAGCCATACCCATGCATTTATAGGTTTACGAAATTAATTAATGTTTTATAACAAATAACATAAAATTACTCAAATGTTTCTTTTGGCAGCTATTCATTATATAATGATAGTAACTGTCAAAGAAATAAACAATTTTGCATAAGTGTTCAAATATTAGTAAATGTGCTTTTGTCGCTATTTCTGTCAAGTTATTTGATTTTGTTATTATCTGTTACTCAGTTTATTTGTTAATTTTTCACTTGTTGTTTATTTATTTTTTGAAAATGGATTTTTCGGAAGTAAGAATTAGTTGATATGGTATATATTCTAGAAGATGCTAAAGAAAACATGCTTACTTGCCGCGACGATTGATCAAATGGGTTATCCAGGGGGACATTAACGACAGAAAAGTTTTTTGAAAAAAGGTTGGAACAGTTTGATACTGTTGTTGGTAGTGCAGATTGTGCGAAAGGGAAAAATGAAAACTGTGCTACAGATTAAAAAGAAGTGGAATACTGCTTCATATAAAGAAACCGCAGACATTGACATAACTAATCGATTATACCAATACTTTGCATTTTTAACATTCTTCATTGGCATTTTTTAAATTAAAGTGCAATGGCAACGTGGTACAGTAAGTAGTTTGTTGAAGGTTAAAACAGTTTTTCAATTTTGACGTTTCCATATGACATTTTGTGTTGAAATAAGTAACATAGGTATGTGTGTTCTTAATACTGAACAATGTTTACCTTTTGGCGAATACGCTGACATGTGTACGGTATTCGGTTTTTCCAACGGAAATCAAACTTGGTAAAAAAAAGAATATCAAATACGGTACCCACAACGGCGACACCCATCCACCAATATGGTCCGTGGATTGGATCAGCGATTTCAGATACTGTCACGTTTATACCAAATCATGACCCGGTTAATCTAGAGAGCGTCGAACAGTTCAATTAGAAGAACAAATATTGAATGCTGTTTATGAAAATCCGACGTCCAGCACAAGAAAAATAGCCCGGGAATTGAATATTCCTCGCAAAACAACAATGCACTCAGTACTATATCAGAATATTTTGCGTACATTTCATGCAAGAAAAGTGCAACCTTTGTATGAACGAAGTGCATCGAGATGTTTTGAATAGTATTTTAAAAAGGATTCAAGAAAAGCCGAACTTTTTATTGTATATTCTCTGGAGCGATGAATGCTTGTTTACGAGAGATGGAGTTTTTAATAGTAAGTTTCATTTTTGGCCGGATGAAAATCCTAAGGCAGTTAGGGAAATTGGATAGATAGATAGATAGATAGAGCTTTTATTGTGTATGCCAGTAGCAATACTGAGGACACATTGTCAATGTTTATAGAGTACAATCACGCAATAAATATAAAACTTAAAATACTACACATTTGACATGATGTAGATGCAGTGCTCAAGAAGCAATGCCCTTAGTCGACGTTTAAATACTCCTAGACCGGCAAGGACTTTATAGGCTTGGTAACAATTAAATAATCGATTCCCATCGAAGTAGGGATTCCAGTCGCTTAGTGGCTCCTTATAGTGTCTTTTCTCTTGTGTTTAGTTAGGATGTCAGAACATTAAAAAAGTTATTTGATTATCAAATATATAACAGAGCAAATCCATAAGTATATACTAGGCATAGATAGCCATCTCTGAAACTGCGGGCGACAGGATTCGTAACTTCTAATACCCACTAAACATCTTATCAGATCTCCGTATAATGCTTGGACTTTTTCGTTTGGGTTCTTTTTTGAAGGCAAAGGTCTATGCAATGGCTACAGCTAACGAACAAGATGTCATTAATAAAATTACGGCACACAGTAAGAAATAGCGCCAGTGTTAATGTTCTTAGTGTTAGGGTTGATCAAATAGAGTTAAAATTGTAGTGTATTTATACACTTTGATTTAACACTAAAAAAAGTAGTGTACATAATTACACTAAAAAAAAATTAGTGTGAAATAATTACACTAACAGGCTACTTAGTGCAATTCAACACTGGCAGAGTAAAGTATATACTCTATCAGTGTAACAATAGTCAATTCTTTGGAGTGCATATTGTATTTCGCGCGCTGTAATAACACATGATCAGTTACGATCCGTTCTGATTGGCCAGAATAGTTGTAACGGTTTAGTGTTCAGTGCTTCAGTGGACAAGACCTACATATGTAGGTACATCAGTCGCCAATACGCTATTCTAGTTAGGTTATGTATTACATACGTGCTGCAGTAAAATGAAAGGCAAGTGATTGTCTATATATTATAAACAATACATTTATTTAGAATTGATTATAGGAGGATACCATCAGAAAGGGAGAAAGTAAATAGGTCGAGATTCTTATCAATTTTCTGATTAATAAAGTGCCGCAGTGTTGAGTTACTGCATCGCAGTAGAAGAACACCTGATAGCAAGGATGATAAGATGTTCAACATGTTTCAAAAAACTACTTTCGTGTTTTGTCGATTCGTTTAATTTCAATATTTGAGTTTATTTTTATACTATATAAGTATTGTATATGTATAGAATTATTTTAAGTCGGAGTAATTACGTTTTATCTTAACGAACACGGTCGTTGCTTTATTTAATAGTGAATAAGGAACTTAATTTACTTTCTTTCCGTTTACAGTGTATTGATTAAAACATTTAATAGAGAAAATTACCTCTTTCTAGAGTTAACAATCACAATTGATGTTGTTAATGCCACATAGTATGGCCTTACGATCTACACTAAAAAATTAGGATAAATACTAAAAAGCAGTAACATTCGCACTAGTATTAGTGATATACTATATTTACACTAACGCACATTAAATATCCACTAACTACTAACACTACTCTTAGTGTTAAAAAAATTACACTATTTAGAGGGACCTCCATGAACTCGGCGTAGTATAGTTCTAGTGTTACAAATTTCTTACTGTGCAGCAGTGCGACTAATCACCCCCGATATGGATCGTGTTTTGAATTCTTTTCCTCAAAAACTACAATTGTGTTTGGAAACTGATGGCTATCAATTTGAACAGCTTTTTTTTGATATTATCTTTAAATTTGAATAAAACTTTTATCTTTGTTAACATCAAATTTTTGCTAAAGTTACCTAATTCATAATAAAATGATTACTGCCATAGCACTTATCTGATTAGGTGTTGCCAAATTTAAACTTCTTTTGAGCTGCTCGTGTGACTTAAGGAAGCACTGTACAACTTTTCTCTATTAAGATTATCGACTCAGAATTAAACAGAGATTTGTCCTACGTGGCGTATATTCGCATTTTTTCTTACCACCCCGTATTTGACCGTATATAAATACGGTCAAATACGTTTGGGGAAATATTGAGGAATATACTGTAATCATGCCTGCTAATTCGAGCGTGTCGAGTAGGCCCGCCTTACTGCAATATTTTCCGTAACAGCGTTTTCCCTATCGCAACGTGGGGAGCGGTGCTAGATGGCAGTTAAAATTTTGTAAACTGAATTTGAGACCGTATTTAAACGATCATCGAAAATCTGACTGTAATTCAAATACGGTCATAAGAGGTACCCTGACCGTATTTAATGTGGAATTCCGGTCACAGTCATGAGCGGTTTTCATATATTTTGAATTAAGCTTACGGTCGTGATTGCGACCGAAATTAATCCATGAATTGCGTTTTCGACTCCCTGGTTTCTAATAGTACACTTCTCGCAGGAAAAATCGGAACACCAGTAATTGTCAATTTTATTTTATTTTTTTTTGTGTAAAATGCCAGCTTCAGAGGATTATATTCACCCTATACAGCTTAAATCATTTTTTTGTGTGTGTTATTGGGATCACAGGTAAAGATTAAAAATTTAAACAGAAATTTAAACATAGATGGAAAAAGGTTTATATATAAAATAAACACATTGGAGTTTCGGTGGCGGCGTTTCCTTTAGAAATATTGAATACGGAAATATTCATCAACATAACAACAAAAAGGCCTCTTGAATTTAGAAATATAGTATATGTATAACTTGTTTGATGTTATGCAGAGATACGTTTTTTTTAAGAAAACATATGGTTATGGGATTTTAAAAATTATATTATTTGTTAGTGCTACTTTGATATTAGTTGCTTACTTTAGCAATCGACAATATGTCAATTAGCCTCCTGACTTTTGGGACAATGTGATTTTCGCAGATTTATTGATTACACTATTATTGATGCATTACTTATTATTATTGTTTAGTATTCTTAAATATTGTATTACTTTAAAGAAAACTTTAAAGTAATACACATCTACTAAAAAAAATACCAAAAGAGTTAAAGCAATTAAGTTGGCAAAAAAATTATTTTTTTTTATTAAGCCTCCATTTATTGTATTTTCAAGAAATATATCTTAGTTATCGCCTGTGTAATCCAATGTCTTTGTTCTATATTTTATTGAAACACTTTTGATGTGTAGCGCAGGTCCAGGCAGTAGAAATGAGAAAGTATTAAATGAATCAAATTCAAAAACAAATATTTTAACACTAACTGAGATTGACGAACAATATGCTTTCTTACGATGTTTGTTATGTATATAAATGCAATAATGTTGTAAATTGTTAATAAACCTGTGCTACATAAAGTCAGTTTGTAAACTGACCAAGTGTTAGCCATGTTTCAAGAAAATAGAACGACATTGGATTACACAGACCATAGGTAAAATATATTTTTTGAATATACAATAAACGCAGGGTTAATAAAATAAATAATTTCTTTGCGAACTTAATTGCTTTAAGAATTTTATAAATAACCTTAAAACTATTTTTGACAATTTTTAATAATGCAATGTTTAAGAATATTTACCAACAATAATAGTTAATAGATCAATAATTGTGTAGTCAATAAATCTATGAAAATCACACTTTTCCGAAACTAAGGAGGCTGATTGATATATTGTCTACTGCTAAAGTTATACTTGCGAGCATAAATCGAACTAAGAGCCGTTTTACACGTACGAGAATTTTTACATAAATCATAACAAAAATTATCCCGAAAATTTTGGTGAGAATTTTTCTAATAAATTTTGTCGGCGACACTTCAGGTCATTTTACACAGGAATAACTTTAACCGGAATTTTCACGATATTTGTTGTTATAAGCAGGCGCATTTGTTAAATTAAATTGTTATTTGATTATGGTTATCGTAAAAATCATAAATAAATAGCAGTTAACCAAATAAACCAGCAAAATATGGATCATAATTGTTTAGATTTAGGTTACAATTTACAAGTGCAAATGGAAGTAACCTTATTGCTGTGTAAAACGGCCTGAAAGTGCCGCGACAAAAATTGTCACCAAAATTTTCGGGATAAATTTTGTTACAATTTGCGTAAGAATTCTCGTACGTGTAAAACGGCTCTAAGTGACTAATATCAAAGCACCACTAACAAGTAATATAATTTTAAAAATTCTATTACCATATGTTTTCTTAAAAAAGAATTATCTCTACAGAACATCAAACAAGTTAAATACATGTATTATATTTCTAAATGAAGCCGTCTATTCAAGAGGCCTTTTTGTTGTTATGTATTTTTTTTTGCATAAGTATTTCCGTATTCGGTATTTCTAAAGGAAACGCCGCCACCGAAACTCCAATGTGTTTATTCAATGTATAAACCTTTTTCCCTCTATACATTTATATTTCTGTTTAAAGCTGCATTTACACCCAAGAAATTTAAAAATTCTCGATTGCTGGTGTCCCGAATTTTCCTGCGAGAAGTGTACCTATCTTTAAGACATCCCAACAGTCCATTCGAACAGCGAATATTCAGTGGAGTTTTACCATCAGTTTATTGTGTTATTGATGTAAGCTCTTCATTCTGACAGTAACGCTACGACATCTAAACTAGTCAATTTTAAAGCGTGATTTATGAGCAGTGTTTCATCTTTTTTGGCTGCACTATCATCTCTGCAACGTCCTCTAAAATAAACCCTACGACATCCGAACTGCTCGCACTAGAAGTCTGCGTAAGAGCCCTAGATCTTGCTTTTGCTTCTAGTTGATGTTTAAATAATAACATCATCATATTTTCATCTTCTGTATCAACAGCATGGAATAAAAGTTTCTTCATGTCTTTTTCTATACTGTCAAGGACAGGAGCGCCTTTTTGTGAAAATAATTCAGCAACATCTAAATTTCCAGCACGAACAGCAACACCAACTACGGTTTTTCCTCTGCGATTTTCAGTATCTGTTTTCGAACCGTTTTCCAGTAATATTTTCGTCATATCCACACGCACTTCAGATGGATTTATAACGCTGTAATGTAATGGTATGCAACCAAAGCTGTCAGTAGCATTTACCTCGTACTTCAATCTCATCAATTCTTTCACTGCTTCGACATTGCCATATATACACGCTACGTGTAAGGGTGTCAGTTGTCTGATCTTTCGTAATTCGATCGTATGTGCTTCTAATGCTTGGCATTCTTGATGTTTAGAAGCTGCAGGTATGCCATTAGACACGGCATCTTCAATGAAGAATAAATCACGAATCATATCTATTCTACCTTCTTCCATAGCTTCCATATACAATGGTGATATTGCATAAGCTTCCAGATCGATACGTAATTTGACGCCCATTCGCAATTTTTGACTATGCAATTTAAATATGCTGCTTTCGCTGGCATTGCAAATCTGTTACACAACATCAAATCTACATTATTCCCTTGATTTAAATGTTGTACCCAGTCCCAACCCATGAGAAGATCAGAACGAGTGAAATTAATGTTAAACTCACGCATATTACGAATAATTGGATCTATCGGAGACCAATCCCAAGAAGCACCTTTGTGGTGTGCAGCGGCCATATGAATACCCATTCTATCTAAGCCATCAGTTCTTTCTAAATGTGACCTATCTTTAGCATACGTGGCTATTTGTCCTTCGTCTTTTTCTAAGATGGCTTTATGTAACGCTAAATGTTCGCAAATTATGTCCAAGACATATAACTTTTTCTGTTTTATCATTTCCACGTAAATATTCTTAGCGGAGTCTTTTACTTTATTTCTGATTATCCAATCAGCTGTCAGATACTCTGCGAACGTTTCATGAACAAATGTAGGGTAGGAGTCTTCGTCAATAGATATAATTATCCCCAATTTCAATTGATTGGCATATCCTGTTTCATATTTCCACTTAAGCAATTCTTCCACGATATCCATACCAAGTATCCTCACCAGTGCTAATTTCCGATGTAGTTCTAAAACATGCTCCAATGGGTCTTCTTTGTCGGATACGTGCCCAATAGGTAAATAGTTCTCGAAATATTGATTCAGCCTTATTCGTATTATGTTTCCGTATAAGTCTAGTTTACCGATGGATGCCAGGTGACCACTATTTTCAGAAATTATCTTCAAAAAGTTTAAGTATAGAGGATTCTCTAAGAATTCATGGGGGGTGGCTGTTAGTACGTCTTCTGGAATATAGCTGTTCCTAACGTATTCCCTGCGATCATCAGCCCTTAATATGTCTACCTTGAAGATATTACTCTCGAAGTTATCCATCAAAGTGGAATTCGCTATTAACCTCGAAGCAATAATAATTTGGATATTATTTGTGGCCAAATTTCGTATAAAATTTAATACTTCTCCTTTCCAACTTGCCAATACTTCATCGAATGAATCCAGAATAACCAGTAACTTTTCTCTCTGTTTGAATAAGCCAGACAGAAACTCACCATATCGAGTGGTTTTGAATTTATTAAGTATAAAATCTAATGAAGATAGCGCCGCCAATGACTTCTTTCTGTCCGACTTATACTGAGCCAGATTATAAAACAGAATATACTTTTCATTGCCGTGATTTTCGAATAATGATCGGAGTAGAGACGATTTGCCTATGCCGGGTTCACCTGTCACTATAGTAATTCCGTCCGAGATCTCCGTCAAAAAGCTTTCTTCTGGAATTTCTCGTCCACTAAACGAAATGTGATCGCTTAAACCTTTCCAATCATTGGATCTGTACAGTTGCATACCAATCTCCTCAAGTCTAATATAAAGTAACGGACGTTTGAAAGCTGATGCCTTTTTCCAATATTGACTTATATCTTCGTCTTCGATGTTGATAAAAACGTTTTCGTTTGATAACTGCTTTATTTCTTCAAGTTTTTCACAGGGGCATGTTCATCATGTTTACTTTCATATCTACTAAATCTAAGTAATTTAAGTTGCCGGAGAAGAAGCAAATACCTTTTGTTTGCGAATCAAAAAGTGATTTGGACACTACGGGGCACTTCGTAAAAATCTAGCAATATATTTTTTTTGAATGCTCTGTAAAGTATGTCCAAGAATGGGTACAATGTCATCTTCAAGATTATACACACTTTCTCCGTCTTGGTCTACAAAGAAATCTCTTAGTAATAATTTATTTCCTTCGACCAATGTGAAATTTTCATTTGCCGATGAGACAACGCAGTGATAAATATCATAACATCTTAGTTTAGGATTCCTCTTTATCTGTTTACCATACTCGGCGATTTTTTCTCGTCCACACCATATTGCAATGTTGCCTACTCTCTTGCTAATACCATCAATGTTGTATTCTGCGGAAGAATTCGAATCCTCTATTAAAAATATGATATTGTCGTCATGATCGTCATCTACATAATCTTTCCTCAAATACGCTTTTCTAGCTTTCATCAAGTGAAGTATGTCGGAGCATGATAATGTCTTAGTCAATTCCTCATGGTTGTTTACGACACTGTAAAGGGAGACCGGTTTCCTTCCCTGAATAGATACCGGAATTGTCTTCAGGAGTTCATCCCTCATTTCAAGACACTTAATGTCACTTATATAAGTCAATGTTTTTAAATTGTACCTCTCACATTCTTGTCGTTTACCCACTAAATTATCCGTTATTATAATATAACTCTTATTTAGATGAGCAAAATCTTTTAACACAGGAAGATCATCATTACTTTTCAAGATGAGAGGTAAATCACCCCATATCCATAATTCCATAATTAATGATTTCAGTGTGGTTGGTGGATCAATCCAACTCGTATACCTTGCCTTCTCGTTCGCTAACTTCCTGAGTATCTGCTGAATATCGCTGATCGCCGTGGAATCTAAAGTATTTGTATTGTAGTTCTTCCAATCAATAACCGAGTCAGTACCGAGGAGATGATTCAGCTCTAGCGCCATACATCCAAATAAGCTCTTTTCTATATTAGCTTCAGCTTTTACGATCGTGACATTATGTTGCAAGATTAGCTTGTTCCAGAGTGCAGCTTGTGAATCGTTGAGTTGAATAATTGCTGTAGGAGATAAGATATAATCGTCGAGGCGAAGTTTTAGTAATTCTGTCTCGAATATCTCTTTCGATAATCCTCTTTGCCACAGTATTCTGTTCTCGAAAAACATATCTACATTCTTCAAGATATTGTTTGCATCGTTTATTTTACAGAGTAACATTATCTCCTTTTTGATTTGATTTATATCGGGCTGGTTGAGATACAGATAGAATTTGTCCAAAAAATCTCGCTCTTTATCCATTTCGTTTATTGCTTTTTTATAAGACAATTTATGACAATTTTGCAGAGGAAGTGCCGATCTCCACGATTCACTAGTCGGATTGTGCTCACGCAGTGTGTAACCAGTCATAGTTCTCACGCCTCTGATGCAGAAGTAACAGAAGTGAATATTGTTGACAGCAATATCTCCTATGGTTTTAAATCCGCCATTATAGAATATTTTACTATAGCCCTTGAAATATTTTTCCACATCAATGTTTTCACCTTTACCAAGGTATTTCACTTGCATAGCATATGCGTGCGGAACATTTTCTCCTCTGAAGAATACCTTAACCACCACATCGTCGAAAGGATGTGCTTCTTGTAAATTATTAAACACCTGGTAACTTTCTACATGTGTGTTGTTGGATAGAATAGCAGCAACCAGCGTAGTAACCGAGATTTCATATTTACGTCCCACATCGGATTGCACAGTCGGAATGGGACCTAGATTCTTTCGAGAGGGGTTGTTTGCGTTTGACATGTCCGGCACCTATTAACATAAAATTGAATCAATTAAAACAAACAATAATTGCACAATCCACACAATTATTAGCTTGATTATTTTTTTAAAGGCCATATATGTATCGGGAAGTGGGTAGCGGAAAGGTCATTCATATCCTATGCATAGATATTACATAGATATACAGTATGTTCACGGGAATATTCTACAATGGCCACTTTTTTTGTTTTTTCAGATACAGAGTCGGTTAAATGGAGAAAGTTCGTGTACTTCTCCATCTGCATTTCGTGCTATGGCATCAGAAACAAACGAGCGCTTGGTTGCTAAGATACGACTCTAGCATGTATTTTTTTAAATGAGACACCCGATATATTTTTGCATTTTTGAATTTCTCTAATCATTGGATGTAACAAAATATGAAACGACTTTTATAGCCAATGATTAGAGAAATTCAAAAATGCAAAAATATATCGGTGTCCCTTTTAAAAAATACATGCTAGAGTCGTATCTTAGCACAACCAAGCGCTCTTTTGTTTTTTATGCCATAGCACGAAATGCAGATGGAGAAGTACACGAACTTTCTCCATTTAACCGACTCTGTATCTCTAAAAATAAAAAAGTTAGCTATTGTAGAATGTTCCCGTGAACACGCTGTATGCAATGTATCTAGTTTTGCAAAAGTAGGGTTGAAATGCGAAATTTAGTATATAGGGTAATTTAGTGATGGCATAAGGTGTAATCAGCTGATCATCAGTTTATACCAGCGAAAACTTGTCCCTAATTATCACAAGAACACCTTGTAATGGGACGCCTAGGATTTATTTTATTTTAAATTTAATTTAATATTTATTTTCTTCATAAAAGATATTCGATTTCATCCTATTTATGTAAACGTATTGTTATTGTTTTGTGCTTTCAACTAACAAAACACGGTTATTATTTGAAACTATATTTATTTCAAAAATGCAATGCGTGGTCTTGTATGTGGCGGGTGGTGTGTGTGTAGCATATGTATGTGGATGTAGATGGCGCGCTTGTGCGCGTAAAATACATATACAAGTATACATATAACATCGGGTTTGTTTTAATTTACATTTACAAACGAAATAGTAAGACAACATTAATAAAAAAAATCTCAAAAACATGTTTTCTTGCTACACTGAGAAAAATGGGCTAAGTAAAGTGTTTACTTGATAAAAAATTATTTACAATAGATAAAGTTTTACTTGGAACTATTCTCGTTAATTAATACCTGCAACTAAACCCAGTTTCCTGAATGCAAGTTGTTACTGTAAATAGTGCTTTTATTAACGGCTATTACACAGCGTACCTGACGAATTTGTGGTAAGTAACATATTACTTATGACTACTGGTACTGTATCTAACTACAGCACATGGTTAGTAGAAGTAACAACAATGCTGATCGCTATTAAACTCATGTATTTTCTTAAATAGGTAACAACTTGCCACACTATGATATTTAAGTTTTGCTGCCACCCCGTGATTGTTTTACTATTCCTGATTGGATAATGCGACGGTGTAATGAAATAGTCCCCGAGACGGCTACTCGCGCAGGCGAACAGAAGCAAGTAGGCTAGTGTCAAGCATGGGGCGGTCATTGTAGGCCAGTTGGAACGCAAATATATTTAAAAATACCGGGTGGCTTAACTCAAGGCCCCATGCGTATAAAGAATCCCAGCGAAAGAAGAAGCACCAAGATTGCTGAAGTTTTAAACCACGTGGTGGGATATTTGAATTCCCCATCATTGTGATGATATCTGCGCCCGCTGGTGAAGTTAAAGTGTGGATGCCGTCGCTAGTGATCCGACAGTCCAAGTGCCATCTGCAGTTAGGGATACCGCGAGGAAGAAGCCGTTTTCGAGGCGATCACCGGACATAACCGCTACGTACGCCGACAGAGGATCAGTGTTGGGCAAGATAGGAGAAGTGAATAAATTTCTATAGCGACTAATAGATACACTCGTGTTTATTCGCGCCTTGAGTGGGAAGCTGTGTTAACTAGTGATTTATTGAGAACCGACAAAACACGAGTATGTATAATCGCTGTAGAAATTTATTCACTTCCCCTAGCTTGCCCAACACTGCAGAGGATCAACTCGTCGAGACAACGCCCAGTGCAAAGAACCAACAGAAACCGCAAGTTTACCGCCTAGGTATATTATTTCTTTGGTTGTTATTAGTTGTAACTTCAAAGCCATATTTCTCTTTGTCCTTCGTTTAAATTTCAATAATTTCAATAACCAAATAACGTTTCAAGGGGGCTCCATTTACCTTACCTTTTATTATTGCTTTGTTAATTTTTTTTTAAGCCCTTGCGCGCGTAGCAATCTCGGGGACTATTTTATTACTCCGCCGCATTAGCCAATCAGGAATAGCAAAACCATCACGTGGTGACAGAAAAACTCAAATAAACATAGTTGTGGCAAGTTGTTACTTATTTAAGAAAATACATGAGTTTAATAGCGATCAGCATTGTTGTTACTTCTACTAAGCATGTGCTGTAGTTAGATATAGATACAGTACCAGCAGTCATAAGTAGTACGTTACTTACCACAAATTTGTGAGGTACGCTATGTAATAGCCGTTAATAAAAGCACTATTTACAGTAACAACTTGCATTCAGGAAACTGGGTTTAGTTGCAGGTATTAATTAACGAGAATAGTTCTAAGTAAAACTTTATCTATTGTAAAAAATTTTATATCAATAAACACTTTACTTAGCCCATTTTTCTCAGTGTAGTGCTTACCTATCTTGCGCTGTTCTTGAATTGTTTGAGGAACATCCTCCTGGGCTTTAGGAGTTAACAGTGATGGTAACATCGGAATATCGCATGAAACAACAGAATGAGATGAATGCTGTTATGACAGCGATGATACGGGTAAGCAAAGCCTTTTAAAAGTAGCACAATAATTATACACATTATATTCTAAGTATCCAATGAACGTTATATGTGAAGGTTAGATAAGAGTAATAAAACTCGTTCTTTCGTTCATTTAATATTTATTATATGATTAGTAGTTTCGGCTTTTTAAAAAGCCATCTTCAGATCAACATAAAAAAAAAGGTAAAATTGTCCATTATCAAATTAAAAAACACCAAACTTGAAAATAAATTAAACGAACACTAACAATTATAAATAATAAATTAAATATTAAATATAAGAAAAACTTTTCACACAGAATGACAACGATACAAATGATTCAACATATGAAAACCGTGTCTGAGTGTGTGTTTTTTAATTTTTAATTTGATAATGGACAATTTTACCTTTTTTGACGTTGATCTGAAGATGGCTTTTTAAAAAGCCGAAACTAGTAATCATATAATAAATATTAAATGAACGAAAGAACGAGTTTTATTACTCTTATCTAACCTTCAATTATACACATGTTTTGTATTGTTTTATGTGAATTTTGTTTCTTTAATACAATAGTTGCAGACAAACTTCCATCAAGGTTTAAAATACTGCCAAAATATATATATATTACGTGAATATTTCGATTTTAGCTGTCAGCGGTCTAAGTTCTACCAGCACCCCAGTTCTTGTACAGTATATGAGTAGTAAGATGTTTTTATACAAAAGTTGACATGTTGCAGATGTGGTGAGGCGGTTGTTGGTATGGAATATTTGCTGATAAACAATGTCCAATTGTTATATAAATATTATTGAGCTGCCACAAGGATGAGATCGACATACGAGGGTACCAGATGAATCATTAAAACGACAATATCAGTGTACCTAGCGCAATCAAAATCTTGTATATCTACGTAATGAGCATTTAAATTATTTAATCTTTGAAATAAAAAAATTTAACACGCTTTTTTATCTTGTAGAAGTATGCCATCCAGCATTAACCCTTTTTTTGTATATGTATGTTGTTAATATGTAGAGTATGTTGAGAATTACTGGTTATCTTGTGTTGCTTAAATATTGCTAATCCTATTTTTGATTTTGCAGTAGAACCTCTCATTGCTGGAATTATATTGACAAAAAAAGTTCATATGTAATATTTTGCCTCTTCTCGATTATTCGGATTTTTCGTTATCCAGGCCATGTTAATCTTCAATTAGTCCGGATACTGGAGGTTCTACTGTACATATGAATGGTGTTGTGACGAAATCTCCTATGTAATTTTTCTAAGTTTTACACCAATAATTAGGTGTTTATTAGCATCAATATCCGAATTGAAATCTCACTCGATCCCAAATTGTTTCTTATTCCAAGATTTGAGTTCTGATATTTATATCAATGCTTTATAATTATTGTTGCAAATGAAAAATCATATAGCAGATACTTTCACGAGACCATCCACATGTATATGAATTAGCAATATTAGACATAAGAAAACCAGTATTTCTGAATATGCTCTATATATTAATTACAATATTTACGAAATAAAAAAAAATCTGTCACTTCCTATATGAAATATATATTTGAAAAAATATTATACGTATATAAGAAATAAATATATACTACATATGTATTTGATAATATGCGAGAAATATTAGTGGGCAATATTTACGAAATAAAAAAAAATCTGTCACTTCCTATATAAAATATATATTAGAAAAAAAATATTTTATTAATATTTGGTGCTACCTGGGTTTATAATCTGGATTGCGAGCGCTTATTAACTGTAATGAACTGACTGTGTTCCTAAGATCTAAAATATCCTTAGGCGGCCTCCAACAGTCAACAGGTTTGACTGGAACTTTCTTTACTGGAAAATGAGCATTAAAATATCTCAGAAACACAGTCAGAAAAATGTTAAATTTTTCGTTAGTGTCTCTATTGTTCCTGTACACTTCCCACCCAATCTTCTTCAGATATATTATGTAAGAACTCATTTATATTACCTTTACTAAATGAACATAGCAATTTAAATTGTAGCACATTTTTCACATTCCTTAAAGAGAACGATACCATTTGATTTTTATGATCTGAAAATCTAGTCGAATTGACCGCAGTATTAGTTACACCAAGTTTGTGGTAATGTCCTCCTTCAAGCAGAAAGATATTGTCGAGGCATGTATGTGTATTGTGTAGTGTTTGAAACCCGAGTTGGTTCCGAGATTAAAATTTCTGCTCCAAACGACGCTGATTTCGCTGATGCGGTCACTTTTATTGTCCTGTAGCAAATTTACGTTAAAATCACCAGCAATTAAAGTTGTGTGATATTTTCTGGTTATTTTGTTCAGTAAGATCTCAAAGGCAGCGCAGAAATCCTCAAATCAACTTAATGGAGATCTATAAATGCATACAATAATCATATGGGGTATAATAGGGTATTCCATTTAAAATAACGGAGTAAGTATGCGTTTTCTTACTTTTAGAACCGCCTGTATAGTGGAAAATATTTTTAGGTTATGCAGCATTAAATTCTGTAGAACTTTTGCATAAAAAAAACATTTTTCTAAAATCAAAAATAGAGGTGCAATCAAAGACCTAGTTTTCGATGGGACATTCTGTACAATTCTCACATGATTGGATTGTTTCAGTAGGTTGACTAAGGATGTTCTCATTTGGACGAAACCGGTCGTTTTAATTAAAAAGAATTTGTGAAAAAGTGAACCATGTTTCAACCTCCTATTTTCTTAATTAGTTAATTACCTACTTTTAGTGTTACCTGCAATGATTTTTACTCTTGTAGGTATCTTCATTTATACGTTTTATTTTGAACAGATTTCAGTAACTTGTTGCGATTGAATAAATAAACTATTATTATTTTTTTAAACCTCCACCTCCGCTCAACCCGTCTGGTTTGTTCTCAATTCCCCCACAACCCTAAAGTTGAAGAGGAACACAGAACAACGCCAAGATGACCTGTTTATTTATTTAGTTTAAGTAGGTATAATACAGATATTTTCTTTATTTCAGCTTTGCAACTTTACAATTCAATATTATTCTAACCACTATTACGAATATTATTGTATGTATAAAATACTGACTCGATCCAAATGTCCCTTCTAGTTTTTATATTTCGGAAAAAAAGTCCCAAAGTTGGCGTTATTTTTCATACCACTTGAATGGAATTTTACCACTATTTAGTTCGTCTCATCCGCCCTTACTGCCATTGTTGGCACCGTCTTCTAAAAATAATCGTCCGCCCTCTGAATTGCTTGTACTAGAAGTATCCGTAAGTGCCCTAGATGTTATTTTTGCTTCTTCTTTACATTTATATAATAAATTCACCATATTGTCATCCTCCCTATCAATGGCAAGGTACAGAAGTTTCCAAAAATCTTTTCTGTTACTGTTGAAGATAGGCGGTCCTTTTTGTAAAAATAATTCCATAATGTCTAAATTTTCAGAGTGAATAGCAACACCAAAGGCAGTTTTCCCGCTACGATTTTTCGTATCTATTTTCGAACCGTTTTCTAGTAATATTTTCGTCATTTCCATACGCACATCAGACGGATTTATAACACTGTAATGTAATGGTATACAACCAAAGCTGTCAGTAGCATTTACCTCGTGCTTCAATTTTATCAATTCTTTTACTACCTCCATATTACCGTATATACATGCGACATGTAAAGGTGTCATTTGTCTGATCTTTCTTAATTTGAACATATTTGCTTCTAATGCTTGACACTCTCGATGTTTAGAAGCTACGGATGTGCCATTAGATAGGGCGTCTTCAATGAAAAATAAATCGCGAATCATATCTATTCCACCTTCTTCCATAGCTTTCATGTATATTGGTGTTATTGCGTAAGCTTCCAGATCGATATGTAATTTGACGCCCATTTGCAATTTTTGTACTACGCAATTTAAGTAGGCTGCTTTTGCTGGCATTGAAAATCTATTACACAACATCAAATTTATATCATTTCCCTGATTTAAATGTTGTACCCAATCCCAATCCATGAGAAGATCAGAATGAGTGAAATTGATTTTGTATTCATCCATATTGCGAATAATTTGATCTATCGGAGACCAATCCCAACAAGCATCTTTGTGGTGTGCGGCGGCTATATGAATACTCATTCTGCCTAGGTCATCAGTTTTTTCCAAATGTGAACAATCTTTGACACACTTTCCTAGTTGACTTTCGTTCTTTTCCAAGATAGCTTTATGCAAATCTAAATGTTCGCAAACAATGTCTAGGATGTACAGCTTTTCCTGTTTTAACATTTCCAGGTAAATATTCTTACCGCAGTCATTCGTTTTATTTCTCAGTATCCAATCAGCTGTCAGATACTCAGCGAACGTTTCATGTTCAAACGTAGGGTAGGAGTCTTTGTCAATAGATATAATTATTCCCAATTTCAAGTGATTGGCATATCCTTTCTCATATTTCCATTTGAGCAATTCTTCCACGATATCCACACCAAGTATCCTCACCAATGCTAATTTCCGATGTAGTTCTAAAACATGCTCCAACAGGTCTTCTTTATCGGATACATCCTCAATAGTAAATGAACATTTTTCGTAATATTGATCCAGTCTTATTCTTATTATATTTCCGAATAAATCTAGTTTACTGATTTGTGCCACGTGACCACTGTTTTCAGAAATTACCTTCAAGAAGTTTAAGTACAGGGGATTTTCTAAAAATTCAAGCGGCGCGGCCGTTAATACATCTTCTCTAATGTTACAATTCTTAATGTACTTTTCGCGATCACCGACCCTTAATGTGTCTACCTTGAAGATGTTGGTCTCGAAATTATCCATCACAGCGCACTTTGCTCTTAATCTCGAGGCAATAATAATTTGAATATTGCTCGTGACCAAATTTCGAATAAAATTTAATATTTCTTCCTTCCTGCATGCCAATACTTCATCGAACGAATCCAAAATGACCAATAAATTTTCTTGTCGTTTGAATAAGTCAGAGAGGAACTCGCCATATCGTGTGTTTTTGAATTCATTAAGTATAAAATCTAATGAGGATAGGCTCGCCAACGACTTCTTTCTTTCCAATTTATAGTCGGTCAAATTATAAAACAGAATATATTTCTCCTCACCGGAATTTCTAAATAGTGATCGTAGTAGAGACGACTTTCCTATGCCGGGTTCGCCTGTCACTATAGTAATCCCGTTGGAGATTTCCATCAAAAAGCTTTCTTCTGAAATTTCTCGCCCACTAAACGAAATGTGGTCACTCAAACCTTTCCACTCATTGTATCTGCATAATTGCATACCAGTCTCCTCGACTCTAATATAGAGTAATGGACGTTTGAATGTTAATGCTTTCCTCCAGTATTTATCAACGTCTTCGCCTTCAATGTTGATAAAAACGTTTTCATTTGATAACTGCGTTATTTCATCTATTTTATCCCAAGGCACTTTTATCGTATTTACTCTTATATTTTCATCTAGGTGCTTTAAATCACCAAAGAAGAAGCAAATACCTCGTGTTTGTGAATTGAAAAGCGATTTAGACACTACAGCGCAGCGTAGAAACCTCGAAATATAATTTTGATGGATGCTTGGAAAACGACGCCCAAGGATCGGTACAATGTTATCCTCAAGACAGTATACATCTTCTCCGTCTTGATCGACAAAAAAATCTCTTAATAACATTTCGTTTCCTTCAACCAAAGTCAAATTTTCCGATTCCGATGAAGTAATGCAGCGATAAA
Source organism: Protaetia brevitarsis (assembly GCA_004143645.1). Lineage (NCBI taxonomy): Eukaryota > Metazoa > Arthropoda > Insecta > Coleoptera > Scarabaeidae > Protaetia > Protaetia brevitarsis. The sequence goes on from RXPK01004284.1 coordinate 44,620, forward strand.
CACATCTAAATTTAGAATTCTCTTCTATTTGGCTACGATACCTGGTAATATCTTCTGGTTTACACCATATCGCAATGTTACCTGTCTTCCTATTAACAACACCAATATTACATTCTTCAGTAGAAGTCGGATCTTCTATCAAGAATGCGATATTATGGTCATAATCGCCATCTACATATTCTTTACTCAAATACGATTTTCTAGTTTTCATCAAGTGTAGTATGTGAGAACACGACAATGTCATAATCAGTTCCGTATGATGATTTACGATACTGTAAAGTGTGACTGGCTGGCTTCCTAGAAGAGATACTCGAATGGTCTGTAGAAGTTCATTTCTCACTTCAAGACTTTCAATATCGCTTATACGCGTAAATGCTTCTAGTTGATACGTTTTACATTCTCTACGTTTATTGACTAGATTGTCTGTTATTATAATGTATTTTTTATTTAAATGGGCGTAGTCCTTTAACACAGGAAGATCGTCATCACTTCTGAGGATTAAGGGCACTTTTCCACATTTCCAGAACTCTATAATTAATGATTTGAGTGTGGTGGGTGGGTCAACCCAGTGTCTTATTATTCCTGATTTGTTCACAATGAAAAAATTTCTAAAAGCGCTCTTGACGGTAGAATCCAAAGTACTCGTCTTATACTTTTCCCAGCCAATAAGATTATTGAGAAAATATTCAGCGCCTGCGCCAAGCATCCAAATAAGCTCTTTTCTATGTTAGTTTCACGTTTTACGATTGTGACATCATACTCCAATACGAGCTTGTTCCACAGTACATTTGTGAATCGTTGAGCTGAATAGTTGCTGTAGGAGGCAGGATATAATCTGCGAGGCGGATTTTTAATAATTCCGTTTGAAATATTTCTTTGGATAATCCGCTTTGCCACAAAACAACTTTCTCAAGAAACACATCAACATACTGTAAGATATCGGTTGCACTGCTTATTTTGCAGATGGTCTCTATCTTTTCTTTGATTAGATTAATGTTCGGCTGGTAGAAATACAGGTAGAATTTGTCCAGGAAATCTTTTCTCTTTTTATCCGCGTCGGTTATTGATTTGTTATAGAACAATGTATGACAATTTTCAAAATGAAGTATCGATTCCCACCATTCATTGGCCGGCTTATGCTCACGCAATGTGTAATCAGGTACAGTCCTCACGTCTTTGACGCAGAAGTAGCAGAAATGAATATTGTCGACAGGAATATCTCCTATGGTTTTAAATCCACCATTATTGAATATTCTGCTATAACCCTTTAGATATTTTGTCACCTTTTTCACCTTAAAGGTTTCACCTGTACGGATATGCTTAACCTGTATAGCATATGCGTATGGAGTATCTTCTCCTTTGAAAAACACTTTCGCCACCACATCGTCGAAAGGATGCGCTTCTAGTAAATTAGTCCACACCTGGTAATTTTCTATTTGTTTGTTGTTCGACAGAATAGCAGCAACTAACGTAGCAACTGAGGTTTCATATTTACCTCCTACATTAGGTTGGGCAGTCTGTTTGGGACGTGGTTTCTTTTGAGGAGGATTGTCTCTGTTTGACATGTTCGGCACCTATTGACACAAAATTGATTGTTTAAAAAATAAGCTGCGATTACATGATTTAACATAATTGTGTGAGTTTAACATTTTTTTAATGAATAGTTGGTGTATTCTACGCAGAAAAGAAGTTTATTAAATCAACAAAATTTACCTTTTCATAAGTACCCAGTAAACATGAAATGTGTATGAAACCTTTAATTTTTTCCCGCAACTTATAAATAATGTATGTATGTATTGCTATGGCATGGCTCCCCTATTGTTTGAACTCAATGGTGTTAATTTTCGAAGATCAAGCTTTGACTTTGCCGGGCGCAAATTCTCACTTAAATTTAATATTTGTGTATTTTGTTAAGAATTTAGTAGTTTTGTTTGATGTATTTTATTGTTCAGTTAGTTAGTTTATTTTCTTTCCTTTATATGTTTAGCTTTTGTTCATGTGTTAGGTCCTTCTTATAAGGCTTATTCGTTGATCTTTTGCGGCTGTCGCAGCGCGCGCATTTGTTATTTTGTATATACGCGTTGTAGGGCCTCTTTTAGGGCAGTGTCTGAATCATTGTCGCGAATGTAAGTATATGTTTATTTTGAGCTCTTTGCATCCATTTTGCAATCTTTCATTTGTAAGGATTTGTTCGTTATTTTGTTAATTTTGATCATCATTCAGACAACTCAGTTTATTAATTGGTGTTATAATATTGTGCACAGTTTATGTATAAGGCCCGTTAATAATTTGTTCTAGAAGTAACCGCGTTAAGAGTTTCAATTTTCCGTTTTTTTTTGTTAGTTTTAATTTTTGGTATTTTAATCACCTCGGGGTAGGTGAAGAGAAGCTTAGAGCTTGTATTTTAAATTTCATTTTGATTTTGTTTGTTTCTCTACGTTAATTTAATTAAATTTTAGTTTGCTTTGAATTTTTGAAACCACGTGGATTTTTTGTGGTATAAGAAATTCCTCCTAGAACGAATCTACCTTTTTGTTTGCTAAAGGATTTGCATTGTCCTTTTTAATTGTAAATTCACGAAGGGGTTATTTTAATCCAAGACATTCAGTCTTAAGGCTTTTTCCCCTGTTGATTGTAATTAAATGTTTTTTTTTTTTTTTTATTATATGGAAATTTTATGAATATATATATAAATATCATCTTAAATTACAGTTCTTTTATTTTTGAATTAACCATTTCAATTTTTGGGGATTTTAAAGAAGGTCAAATTTTACAAACGCCCACTATTACTTTTCATGAAAGTTACTCTGAGATCTAAGAATCTCTTGCGCCCTTTTGAATTTTTATTTGCTGAGCTAGCTAAATTAATTTTGTCATTTTTTTATTTCTTTAAACATATATGTTTGTACAATCAGTTCACAGCAGTATGTATGTCATTTAACATGATTGTGTGAGTTTAGTATTTTTTAAATGAATAGTTTGTGTATTCTACACAGAAAAGAAGTTCATTAAATCAACAAAATTTACCTTTTCATAAGTACCCAGTAAACATGAAATGTGTATGAAACCTTTCACTTTTTCCCGCAACTCATAAATAATGTAACATCGCAAAAGTATGTGCATAATACGCACAATTTGAGATTGTCATTTTGCCATGTTTCAGAAACGTTTTTAATTGTACAAAGTTAAACGCGCACGCGTACTTTCGCATTTGTCAGAAGAAGGAGAAGTTATGGTCAGATGGTGGCATTATCTGGGTAAAGTGATTGTAGTTACTATGGTGACGAGTAGTGATGTAAGATTTTGTTACTTTTCATTACTTGTATCTAGTCGTTACTTTCGTTGTTTGTATTCGTTGCTATGAATTCGATACTTTCGATAATTTCCATACTTTCGATACTTTAGTTACTTCGCTACTTCTGTCGAAAACGTTGCTGTAGAATATACAAATATACTGCGTGAGTTTTTTATCATGAATAACGGAATATCTCTAAAACACTGGCATTAAATCAAAAAAAGATCTTAATAAGATTTGTTATAATGTAGGGGGGTCATTGAATGGTGCCGAACTCGATCCGCACCTCAAAATTGTCCCCGCTCCCACTTTGGGAGGGGGATGAGGTGGGGGATCGAGTTCGGCACCATTCAATGACCCCCCTACATTATAACAAATCTTATTAAGATCTTTTTTGATTTGATGCAGTGTTTCAGAAATATTTCGTTGTCTCAAGATAAAAAGCTCACCCAGTATAATAGTTACCATTGAAACGCGATGCTACACGGTTACTGATCGGCTGCGGTATTCCAAACACTGCTAAGATAGTTGATGGGAAAAACGCGACTATTTTTAGTAATATTGTTTTTATTTATTTTATACAAATTTATAAAAAAAAAATATTATTGATAATTATTAATATTGCTCAAAATAACCGTTTTTCTTTCTCAACAATTAAATATTCAAAGATCGAACCTTAATCAGCTAATTGCTAAAATAAAATTATTTTCATGGTTAGGTAAGTATTTAAGAGTAGTAAAGTATTTTAATTGCCTGTTGTACCAACGCATTAAGTTCGGTTTAATTTTAAATGACGCTTAGAATTTGACACTCACTGTACCGAAAAATAAAGTTTTCTTCATTCTCAAAGTGCCGCTTAAAATTAAACCACGCTTAACGTATTGGTACAATCGGACCTAAACTGTTCTTTTCTCTGAAAACAATAGCGTAAAAAATGCGTTTCGTCAGATATCAAGGCACTCATTCATGTAAAACTTAAATTCGCGCTTTATAATGTGTGTTTCAATACACTATTAATACATTAGTTTACTAATTTATTATAATAGTGTTGAGAAATGTACTGTCTAAAAATAAAGTAGTGAATCGAAAAGCAATAAAATCTCGATCTAACATGTGCAAGTGGGAAATTAGGCAGTAATATTGTCACGCAAAGTTCCATTACGTATAAATAAGTTAGGTTTAAGAAACAGATAAAGAAGTGTTCAGAGATGACAATCGGATTATCGGAACCTCGTCAGCGTTTTGCGAGCATCGCACTCGTGACAGGATTGAAGATGAGGTATTGGCATTGAGCTTGTGGTCTCTGGAGAGATTGCTGTTATTAATAAATTTAGTGAAATAGTAGAAAGTGGTGTTTTAACAATTAACAACTCTCTGCCAGAAAACGGTAATTACAAACTTCGCCTTCGGCTCGGTTTGTTATATTTGCCCGCGGCCTGCAATAGAGCACTTTCCTCCCTTGATTTGAAATATACTATTTATTTAAAATGCACCATACTGACGTCAATGAAATCCCTGTTGTGCCTACGATCGCCCGCATAGAAATATTTGGGGATTCAACAACACTGCCTACTACTAAAAATTGATTTTCTTCAGTGGTTGCAGCTTTTGATCTTTCCATCTTTTTATAATCCACATCCAATTTCCATTTCCTTCAAATCTCTCTTTCAGTCTTTTAAAATGGAGCAAAATGGGTTTCCTGTCCGCGTTTGGCTATTTTTGCCTGTACATCCTTGAAGCCAGAAAACAGTTTCTATCACATTCTCCTAGCACATACACCATATTAATTAATTCTTCTTTCAAAAACTTCATTTTATACGAATAATTTAATTGCTTGCACTGAACACGATTAAGCGTCTAAAAAAACGGTTGTCATTATACTGTCATTATAGAGTCATCGTCTACTAAGTTTACAAATATGACTGTCACAATAAAAAATTAATCAAAACTGTAATAACTCGAAAAGTAGAAGAGACAGACATAGGGTATGCCTAACAAAAATCAAAGCACTTGTTAATAGGAATTCAATGATGTAAACATATACAGGTGTTCTACTCAAAAAAAAAAAAAATAAGATACACCCATTTGAAGTTGACTAAGTTTGCACTTAGTATCTAGTAATACAACTATAAACGCACCTGCTGGTGTAAGTAGGGCCGTACTAAGATATTTCAAAATTTGGTTCACTTATTCTTAGTGGTAATTAAATTACAATCGCTTTTCTCAAACAGTGCAAGCGACAAAAATTTTAGAAAATCAAAGATGTCTTGGAAATTAATGAGTTCAGCGCTAAAGTATGTTATATCTTATTTTTTAAAAATTCAATGGCGCTTCTAAAAATGCAATAATAATAGGGGTATTGTATTTAATTCCCTGCTGGTGAAACACCCTGTGTATGTATACCTATGTTACAGTATTCTATCTGCCTATTTAACAGGATTTATTTGAGAGTTAAAAAGAGGAGAAACCTAAAATAGGGTCCTTTTATTTTTTTATTCCAAAGAAAAGTTTCAAATTATTACGGATATACAGGTTTTTTTTTTTTGCTTATAATATTAGCATTTTTAAGGAAAAATAGCATATTTTCAAATAAGGAGGAAAGTGCGCTATTGCAGGGCGCGGGCAATATTGCAAACCGAGCCGAAGGCCGGTTTGTAATTGCCCAAGGCCTGCAATAGCACTTTCCTCACGTGGTTTGAATACTATTTTTTCCCAACCAGTCCAGTTTTAACTAAATGTCTAAAAATAATAAAGACATACCTGAGAGTGACATGTTAGATAGTAGGCTTAATCTGTCAAATATTTTTTGAGAACTGCCAAGTTAGCGTCGTTTTAAAAGTGTTTAATAATAGTTTAATTGAAATTTAATACCTAATAATTTAGCAATTACCTCATAAATGGGCTCACACTGGTTCGAATGTACTAATGTCATCTATCAATAATGTCACATATTATAAGATGTACAGTTTTATCATGTCAATGTCACTTTTTCTTTTGTACTTTTCCTCCCTAGGGAGGAAACCTTGTCCTTTGCCTTTTTGGCTACCATTTCCACATTTTTGCAATAATTACCTCTGCCTCTGTTCTCACCATTGGCCCTGTATTAATTTTGGTGGTAATTATTGTATCTTTGCCTATCGTTTCTCCCCTCTTCTCTCTTACCACTCTTAATCCAATTCGTCCGAACGTTAATGTTTCGTGCACCACGCTGATATTTTCCTGCATTATCAATCTTTCTTAAATATACAAAGTACTTGTCCAAAGAATTAATGCTCTATGTACGACCTGCATTACTATATAGTAATAGTGTTTATTTTTCACCACATGACATTACAATATACAGGGTGAGTTTTTTATCTTGAGATAACCGAATATCCCTAAAACATTGTATCAAATCAAAAAAGATCTTAATAAGATTTGTGGAAGAATAAATGAATGAGAGTTTAAGATGGAAATCTCATTATTAACGTGAAGATGTATGTATGCTAATATCTGCTTAAGTGTTACACACGTTTTTAAAGTCACTTAATAAGATCTGCTATAATGTAGGGGGCTCACTGTATGGTGCCAAACTAGATCCCCCACCTCACCCCCCAAGTGGGAGGGGGACAACTTTGAAATCTTAAATTG